>OX579637.1:2860448-2991589 GCA_951230915.1 Antitrichia curtipendula
GAGAGAATGATGTCAACGCTTAGCACCAGTTCACAAAGAAGCACAATTAGAAATTGTATGAAAATCATTGATATCCATGATTGTACAAATTGCCATTAAATTTCTACTTTCCTACAAGCACTCTTGACTATGACTAAAATTTATGTGTTAAGAGAAGTTAATTTTTACATGGATGTTTCAGGCCTTTGTTCTAGATTTGCTAATAACTTTTAGTTTAATGAAGTGTTCTTTTGCTTAGAGAAAATGGAAGACACATGGCATACTTGATATCATTCAAGTAAATAATATTTTCTAATTATTGCCAAATGTTCAAAATATGGTAATTAACTTTCCTTCATGTTTTGATGCCTAATAAGTGACATATGATGTAGATGAACATCCATTGGATGGCATTCTATTTAGTCCAACCCATTGTTTGTTTTTTTCTTTACAACATTATTTATTTTAAGTGAGACTCTAGATTTATTTTGGTATATTGTTCTTGAATCACCCATATATAGACGTGTTTTTTTGGATACGTATAATCAATACGTATCAATATGTAATCAATAAGAGAAGATTCAATCTTCCAATTTATTACTTTGTAGAAATGACAAAAATCTTCTTTAATAAAGTGATTCAAAAGTTGCATGGGAATCATTGATAATTAAATTAATGAATTTAGTGACACGTTTTTTTTTTTATGACAGTTCTATATGAGTCATGAGAAAAAGAAGAACTTATGTATTATGGCCGCAACTTAGGAGGCCAATTACTTTTTCAATTCTAAAATTTAATCGTTCATTTAATTTCAATAGTAATGCAACCATTAATATTAAAAATTTAAATATTCCAAATATTCTTTCCAAAATTTGAAATATTTTTTAGGTGAATCTTGTAAAAATGATATTTTTAAGCATTTGTATTTGTAAAGCAATAAATAAAATAAGTTATAACATATATAAAATGGTCAATTTCTTTTACATAAGTACATTTGGATACAATGTTTTCTTAAAGTTAACAGATGAAATTAAAAACATTACTTTTTAACATTCAATATAAAAAATTACATACAAATTATGTTCTAAGAATAATTTAATTGTCATAATCACCAATCCAGCTAAATTTTTTAGAATACTTTTAGATGTTTGAATACACTATGTGCTACTTGACATTCATGTGCTTTTTAAAATTGTAATATGAAAGTTTGTTTTCTATTAAAAAAATTGTAAAAAAAATGTATTATTTCTTCCACTAACTAATTTAATCTTTATGATTTGCAACCACCAAAGCTACTAGCAAATTTTCCATAAATAATGTACCTCTCTTCTAGATTTATAATCTTGAAATATTTTACTAAAAAACTCATATTACAAACAAAGCTAGATGAATTTGATGAATTTGTTTTCCAAATGTGTCAAAATGAATGAAAATTTTGAAGAAATTCTAAGCATCTGAAATTCATTTTGCAGGTTGGTGGCCTCAAAAATCAGTAACCTTTTTGGACAATCATGACACAGGATCAACCCAGCGCCACTGGAACTTTCCAGATGACAAAATAGCCATGGGTTACGCTTATATTTTAACTCACCCAGGCATACCTTGTATTGTATGTTTCATATCCTTATACTATAATTGATAATTTTATTTGAGAATAATACTAGATAAATAAGCACTTGATGATTATCTAAATGATTCTTTTCATTATGTTGTATAATAAATTTATATGGTATAAAGATTTATATCATATGCTCCTTATTGTTTTCAAAACAACGTATCTTTGTTGTTGTTATCAAAATTTTCTAGATGATGTTGGATTATTAAAAAACTCAGTATCAAATTTACAAGCTGACCTTAATGACCTTAATGGATGTACTTAATATTCTTAATCCCTAAAGGACCAAAGCACATTGTAGGTAGAAATTTTCAGAAATGTCACTTTTCAAGGCAATAATAGAAAAATGAATTTAAAAAAGAGTTCAACCATTCAAATTTGTACTAAAGTACTATGGATGTGTTTAAAAAATTTCAAATACTTTGATCACACAATTAAAAGATTATGATATTAGAAATTAGAATTAGTTTATCCAATCTTCTTGGATACAGCCAACAAACTTTAAATCCTTCTAAAGTGAGATTATGTAGTACAAGTTTTTTTCCTTGAAATTTTTCATCTTATATTAGTTTTTTTATATTTACCATGTTAAACACGTATTTGTCAAATCTCAAAAGAAGAACATTATTGCATATGCTACTCAAAGTTGCCTAAAGTTGCTTAGACTATCTAGAAAGATTATGGCAAATTTTTTCTAATCCAAGAGTCCAATTTAAAAAAATACATATTTCTACCAAAGATATAGTTATTTACACCTTGTGTTAAATTTTTGTGAGCATCTGACTAAAATTGAATTCATACACAAGTACTTGCAATTTTTTATGTGGGTGATTGTAAAAATCACTTGCCCTAAATTTGTCCCCTTGGATAAGTGGTTTTTACACATAATTTTTGCATGGTATGTTAGTATTACATGAAACTTAAAATAAAAATATATGTGGTACTTGTAGAAATTGAGTAAGTTTTTAGGCTTTTAAATAATTAATTCACTATCTTTAAACAATCTCTAATTGGATGTTACTTTGGCCATTTTGAAATGGTTTAATACTATTTTTGATCCAATAAATGCAATTTGAAGCTCATAATTGGGATCCAAAGACTTCTGTTGAAGTTATATAATTCTACAAAGACATTTTCTAGAACCAATAAGCTATCCTCCTATGTGCACTCAAAATGCATTACTTTTGTGCAAGTGCAAAGAATACAATTTTTTTTCCAAATATGGAAATGGTTGGAAAAAGGTGTCTTCAAGTTAAAAAAATGATTTGTTTTATTTTTTGAATTGTTAAACTATTTTCCAAAAATCAAACACTAAAATGTCCATTTTTTTGAGATTTTCCATTGTGCTTTTAGATTTCAATTTTTCTAGGTTTGGGACTTTTAGAGATATATTATTCAAGACTTTGCAAATTATTCATATCTTATTTCAATTCTTTAAAAATTATTCCAAAAGTCACACTGTCGATGAGGTGGATATTGGAGAATATTAGTAACATTTGTTGCCCAAACTTAGAAACATGAAAAACATTGAACAATATGATGTTAATATGTTGTTTGACTCTAATCACTTGCTAATTGAAGAAAAGATGACTTTGCCACATCAAAAGAAGTACATGCTCAAATTGATATCTAATTTGTGAAAGTATTCAATGCATGAGAAGTACAAGTATTCCAAATGAAAGATATACAATGCAATGCATTACTATTTGAAAAACCACAAACTCCATATGAATTATTATATAAAAAAGTTCTAATAATTTTGCATCTCAATAGAATAAGTGATGTATGTAGATTCTAATATAAAGTCTCTGGTTACAAATTTTTATTTTTATTTTTATTTTGTTTATATATTCAAGGCTAAATTGATGTGATTTGATTGTTATCCATTTGTCATGTGGCATCAAGTATAGACTCTTTGATATAAAGTTGCAAAATTCAAAGTTCATTATAGGATGAAAGCAAGAAACTCGTGTCCTAATTTGGCATCACACATTGCGTAATACAAAAGTGACCATTATTCCTAGAGTTTAAACTTGTCAAATTCCAAATTTTTAATGGAGATTCTGAAAATTGAAAGTAACCTTTTCAATTTCTATATTTAATTTAAAAATAATGCAAATTTTTATTTTTTACTAATTTGCCACAATTCACATTCAAAAGGTTTTGAATACTATAATGATTTATAAAAAAGGAATTTAGAATCCATTTTGTGTAGACTCATATATCATTCTTTATTTAACCTTTTTTTCAAAGAATTTCTAATAATAGAATTTTTTTTGCATTCCAAACATTTGATGAGAGGGCTCTCTTTACACATAGTCATGGATTCATATTATAGATCCTTGAGGACAATTTGGTCCTTATATACAATTTAGAAGATTGTATGAATATTTGCAAATGCATTTTAGAATAGATGTTATTGAAATATCTACACAAGATGTAGTCTTATGTAAACTTTGTCAAAATATAATTTTCATTGTCGTTGGATTTACGGATAAAAAATTATTGGGTCTGAAAGAATTGGAATGGGGTAGATAGCAACTGCCCAATGTAAATGATTAATAGTTTGTTCCAAAAATTTGGAATTTTCTCAGGGTAGATCTTCACCAAGTTTGTACGGAGGCTCCTAAAGGATCTTCAAGGTCCTTTGCACAAGAGGACTTTGATAGGATTTTTTTAGATTCACTTACATTTTTTAGCAGTTAAAAGAGGTCTTAGATGGGCTCTTGGTCCATTTAGAGAGGACTTGGGCAATTTGGATGGGTCTAAGGTTCTTTAGAGTGGGGATTTGGACTGTTTGTCTAGGGTGTTTTTGTTCAAAGCCTGTCTATTTTCTTATTGATGGTTGGGATCTTGATTGAGCAATTTACACTATAAGACCTCCGTGTTTTTTTTGGACGTCCATTTTATTGGACATCAAACATAACATTAGGATGCTAGTTTTGACATCAAAACTAGCATCCTAATGTTATGTTTGATGTCCAATAAAGTGGACGTCCAAATTTTGGACGTAAAAAAAGCACGGGGTTCTTCTAGTGTTAAGGGGATGTTTGAAGGAATTATTTTTAATTAAATGAAAAAAAATATTTTTGTAGATTCACAATGTGCATTTGACTTTTACATAATGATAGTATGTAGATACATGCAAGTTTATATAGACTAATTGGAATGCATTTAACAAAAGACATTTAAAAATGATGAAAGTCATATCAATTTTAAGACTTCATAGATGCCCTATTTAACTACTCCTGGACTTTCAAAGAAATTTTGGACTATGTGAAGATACTGTTCTTTGAGAGCTCTTTGGATATTATAAAGAAGACTTGGATTTAGGGTATGTTTAGAGATAAAAACATGCCAAGAAATATTTAATTTTATTATTACACCCATTTTTTATGTACTTTTGACAAGTTAGAGAGATAAGACGTCGAGAGAGTCCTTGATGTATAGCAACATCACAAATAGGGGATTCTTGTCTTGGCAACAAATCAATGAATTTTTTCAAAACTCATAAGAAATAGTTGCAGGAATGTGGAGTTTGCCTAAGAACTCCGGGGATCTCTAGAATTGATGCTCACAATATCAGAGAAGAATTCTTGAAACAACGGTTCACGCTTATACATCCATAGAGCTTAGTAGGTGTGGTGGACATCTACTTGTTGGTATTAAGCAAAATTAATAATGCTATTTTAGAAAATTTCCTGAGACAATCTCTCAATATATGAAATGAGAAGTTGAGTGCAATTACTCACACTTGGTAAGGTCAAATCAAATGTTCAATGAATAACAAAGGTGGATTCACCTCATTTTACTCCCCTTGATACTATAATACACAAATAGATTCCATTCAAAGCAAATGTGGGTATTTCCTGCAATATCCAACCTAATCTACTTTACGGAAGCGCTTCCTTTTAAGCTTTAACTCTGGTCCTTCATAGTAGGGACGTTCCAGTTGCACAAGATCTACATCATCCCCTATTCAAGTGCAGGGTCTTGTTACGAGCAGATGTTTCCAATTTAGAGGACCCAAATTAAGCATTAAAACTTTTTGATGCCAAAGAAGCGATCGGATATGAGGACTATGCATGAGACTTTTCAAAATCTCAACAGGATTTGGATAGGGCTCTTTCGTCTTGTCAAGTTTGCCAACGCTTGAAAAATATAGAAGCCCCTTTAAAATCTCCCACAGGAAAAGACGTCAAAGAAGTGCATTCAAAGTCGAAAGGCGCATGCACGACCAAATGTCTACGTACAAGTTTTGAACAAGATACAAGAAAAAGTTGTAGAAGCCATTTTCTAAATCAATACGGCAAGGGAGATCTGCAGTACACCTTTTAATGCACACAACACCTATAAGTACGACAAGAAGCGCGTCCTACCAAAAACAAACTCAGCACACTTTCAAAACTTGAGCGCATAAGAGCACCAGTGATGATCAAGGGACCGCTCGATCTTTGTAGACTCAATGTAACATCATACTTAATATGTATGAGCCCCTCTGATGATCAAGGACCATCCAATACTCGTGGACAAAGACAATAATGTCTGACCTAAGACAAAGGATCACCTCTAATGATCAAGGGACCTCCCAATCCTCGAGGACAAAGAGAATAACGTCAAACCTAACATAAAAGAGCACCCCCAATGATTGAGGGAGAGGCCAATCCTTGTAGACAAAGACAATAACCTTAAAAAAGACTCTATCTTTTATATTATTTGGACTGCACTTATTAAACAAAATTAAATTGCACAGAAAAACTAATAGTACTCACTACCCAATGAAATGTACAATCCTTGAATAAGCTTGTTACATATACAATTTTGAGGGAAATAAAGTGCATGTAGAATTCCAATGTTCACAGACAGCTCAGCTGCCTCCAGTATTCACATTCAATTCTGTCCTACTCTCACAGACATTTTACAAAAAAAATATACTATTACATTCACAATGCAGCTGTTTTTGCCACATACAAATAGAAGTTCGAATGACTTCTACCAAAATAATATGTACAATATTTACAAAGAGCATTTACAGTAATTTCAGTAAGCTATAGAATTTTAAGCTATACTCTACTTTTCATCAATAATATGAATGCCCAAAAACTTGTTCGAAGAACAAAGGATTAATAAGCATTCCCAAAAAATAAACACATTCAACATCCCTTCAAAATGTTATTTGCCAATGTCGTAGCACAAAGAGGCACAAATCCTCCTGTAAATGTTTAAAAGTAACTTAAACACCATTAAAATGACTCGTGTATCATTCCCAAGAGATTTAGCTTGTGGTTCCTAAGAAAATGACTGGAACGGAATGCAGAAATCAACTTAAATCCAAACACATTGGATATAGAACTGGAAATTGTATACTTAATTCATGACTGCTTCCAATTCTTTCTTACCAAAATGTTATACCAGGAAGGAGTGTCTCAATACTGTACTTCTTCCGGTTTCTGGGTATGGATATAGTAACCAAGTGACATATTCAGAAGTTTAGCCTCTCTATTAGAGGGGTCTGCTATTGAAATTGAGGAAGGATACATTGAATCCTATCCTTCCAGGGATTTAAGTGACTAAAGTTCCACTTAAAGAAAATAACAAAAAATAGAAAAACAGCATGCAAGTACTTCCTCACAATTCATTTCACTAGTAGAAAACGCAGGAATTTTGACAGAATTCTGTTGATTTGGACGTGTTGATCCGGTCACTGTTCTGTTGATTTCAATAGAAATCTATTAATTGTAACAAATTTTTGTTGAAATCAACAAAACAATGATCGGATCAACACGTCCAAATCAACAAAATTCTGTCAAAATTCTGTCAAAATTCCTGCATTTTCTACTAGTGTCTAGAGATCAATCCGGATTAGCACGTTAGACAGGAAACTCCTACAATTCCAACTTTACTACAATGACAGACCTATCCAATCCAAATTCTTTTGGCGGAGACTAGTAACTGGATAACTAGACAAACCCTACTCCTTTACTCATCATCCTTTCCAGTCGTAATGGAACCTCTTCAACATGTTAACTAGCATAAATCCGGATGTCTACAAACTGTATTCAATCTCAGAGCGGCTATCCCATACAAAAATTCCCAAGTAATAAATAAGAAACAGGCTTTACGTGTAGTACACACGATTTTTCGACCAGCTCACTTCAACACCCAGAACCAGATCCAAACAGAATTCGGAGGTTACTCCTCCTTTATAGTTTAGCAAACCTAGCTACCCGCACTAAACAATGATTCTAGCATTGCCGGCATACCAATATTGTGCCAAGTGATCAACTCAACACCGTGAAGTGGAAATCTGTAAATCAATTTGCTTAATGAAGGAAAAACAAGAGTATGAAAACACCCGGGGCATCAATCTAACTTCAGCCCCTAAATAACCAGCCTTCGGGGAACCCTAAAAGTCCCAAAGAAAAAAAACTAAGGACCAGAGAATGACACGTAACATTTTCTAATCTAAAATACGTTGATTTCCTACCACACGGCCGATTCCGCAAAAAGTGGATTTCAGATTAAAAAAATCCGGATCCGTGAAGTTCTAGTTCATCACAACCAAAACCAACTAGCAAATAACTTTCTAGGTCAAAAACTTTAGTTTTCATCCACCAACCTACTTCTGCTTCTAAAATAACTACAACTAAGTCTTCTTTAATCACTTTGAAGTCACCTCTACTTGCTTGATTGCCCCCATTCTAGTTGGCTGATTTCTACTAGCTGAGGCCTTAATAATACGTGTCACCTTGCCTTTTCTTGGAGTTTGAGTCTTCCTTTTTCTTTTTTCAGGCAGAAGAGAGGCAAGTTCCGATTTTGAGTCTTTTTCCAACTCAGCCATGCTACCCTCATTCTTTATAGTCTCTGGAGATTCTTCTTCCTCTGAGTCAAACTTGATGGGTGGAGTCGACTCCCTTGCTCGCTTTTTAGTTGTCTTCTGCTTCATCGCACTTGTTACCTTCGGGGAAAGACCAAAAATCTTGCTCTTTAGTTTGCCCATGTCTCCTTCTACAGTCCAAGACTGGCTTTTGGTTTGGGATCTAGGTGTAGACCCTTTTTCGGTTCTAGAGTCAACCCGGCTACTTAGTTGGGTAGACTGCAGGGTCTTGTCTTTCAATGCGCTCTTGTCTTTCCGCTCCAACGAGGCAGGCGGAGAGAGTGATGGAGTCACTTTGGAAGGGGTCGCTTCCACCACCCGGCTAGTTCTTTTTTTCATTTCCAATTTTTGAATAGCCTTTGTCATGATAACCCTTATCTTGCCCAAAGCCCGCTCCATCTTCTCTTCATAGTCCACCAACACAAATTCAATCTTGGGATCTAACTGTGACCCCGCCTTGAGAACCCCCGCTTCAAACAATTTGGCCTTGTTCACCAAGTCACCTAAATTCCCGATGAAGTTCTGGATCCAAGTAAGAGTTTCCATAGACTCAGATGAAAGCGTCCTCTCTCTAATTGCTTCCCCAGACTTCTGCTTTAACTTAGCTTGGAGAATTTTCACCTGACTAGACAAATCCTTTACTCAATCCTCTAGTGTCCGTACATTCTTGTCTTGAAGAAGATTCTCCACTTCTTCATAGAGGTCTGATGGGTTGGTCTTGCCCATCAACTCACATATTTTTCGAGTCATCTTCCTCTCACTAGAAATGTGATTCCGGATTTCCTTCAATTCTTCTATAACCTTACCAATGGAATCATCTTTCTCATCAGATGCCCAAATAGGGTCTTTTCTCTTTGTCCTTTGAGCAAGTCCCTTTCCTTTCTCTCGAGAAGCTATTCTCTCCTCTTTCAGATCTGAAGATCCCTCTCTTGATCCTTCTTTTACAACTTCGAGTTCTGGTTCTGAACTAATATTATACTGAAGTATAACCTCAGCAGCCTTATATGTTGACCTCTCCCAATCTTTCAACAAACCTAGGGACTGATAGAGATAGAAAAGAAAAAGGCTGAGGTTGAAAGGTTTGAATTTCCCAGCCATTGAATACATCTTTGTAACTACATCTTGAATTCATATCCCCTAGTTTACTTTCCTATCCTTGGATAGTGCACCAAAAATTGTATTGGCCAAAGTGACCTTGATCCGGGTAGGTCTTTCTAGATTTAGGATCGGGACTAGAAATCTAACACCCTTCTAGACCTCAAGGTGTCACAATCCGTGACTACATATCCATCCTTAGGGTTCACAGGATTGGAGAACTTACCATTCCCATACTTGTCCATTCATAAAGCCCATCCTTTGCCCTCCTGGGAAAAGTTGTATATTGTCCCCTACAACTTGGATGTCCACTTAGATGGCTGGGCTTTCACAGTTCGTTTCCACTCATTGGACTGATTCACCATAAGCTCCCGCACCATCCTCTCGTCTCTCAGGTTCCATGGAAGCTAGAGAAACCCTTGGCAACCAATTTGGCGCAAATCCTCTTCCAAGAGCCCTTGCTCCTTCTTGCTCTTTGGTAGGTCAAGAATCAATGACCGGAGGTTAACCGGATGCGGGTCCTCTTCAACTTCAACCTTCACCATTGTTCTTAGTGCACTCAAAGATAGCCCTCAACAAATCACTTTCTCTAGTCCAAAAAATATGCACAGAACTCTAAGAAAACTCGCTCAAAAGACTGCTTGCCCTCTATCCGCACACTAGGGACCGGAAACTAGAACTTTCAGAACTCTTTCGCTAAAGTAGGAACACAACAGAACAACTCCTCAAAGATGAGAGGATCCAGACATCAAATGAAGAAGGTAAGAGAAAGGCTTCTATTTAGTTCCCTTGGTTTTGGTTCTGTAGCTGTTGAGTTGATTGTTATATGTTCCCAGTGGATTTTCTATCCATCTAATGTTCCTTTCTTGCTCCCGATGGTGTTTGTTAGTTTGGTTCCTATTTTATTTTTGATATCGCCAAAAGTCTTAAAAATGCTTTCAGACGACTATTCTTGATTCCGGTTTCCGGTTAGGATAGAAAATTTAGTTTCCGTCCTTAATCATTTTATCCTACTAAGATATCCTACATTTTATTAATCTATAATCCTAGTAATTTTTCAACTTCTAACCTACAAGATCAAATTTTTTTTAATAAGAATCAATTTTTTACTTCTACTTCTACTTGAAATAATTAGAATCTTGTTCTTGAGGTTCTCACATCACCCCATTTTCAAATGTGAGTGTCCCTGCAAATACTGAACCACAATTTTCAAAAACTAATTCCTAAAATTGATCGAGATCATTTCCATCTAGATTTGATTCCATTTTTGAGAATGATTTTGGTTCATAATGCTTAACTCTAGAGCCATTTACTCTTGTATTAAGCTAGACCCCTTCAAGGTCTTAAAGTTGGAGGGAGCCGTTTGAGAAAATTTGAATTACTCTATATGGTCCCATCCATCTTGTGTGCAACTTACTGGGAAACTCTTCATGACGGTTGTCATAAAGCAAAACAAATCTTCCTTCCTCTATCCCATGATTTTTGGACAATTTTGTGCAATGCTTTCTATCCCAAAACAAGAAAGAAAGGGCTCTTTCCAGTGGTAGACTTCACTGGAGTATTATATGCATGGACTATAGAAGCTAACTTCTGGTCACAATCCGTCTTATGGGCTGAAGCCATCTTGTTGAGAATCCATCCTACAATCCCATTGGCTCATTCAATAAGCCTATTGGCTTTAGGATTGTAAGGAGTCGTCTTCCGGTGCTTGATCATATAGGTGGAAGTGATGTTCTTAATAACATCATTGAGGAAATGGGTTCCTCTATCACTGAGCAGCTTTAAAAGATGTCCAAAATGCATCATAATTTCTTCAAAAGAAAAGAGGTTGATGTTGAGGCGTCGTTCTTCTTGGTAGCCTAGCCTCTACCTACTTGGTAGCATAATTTGTGGCCAAGATGATGTATTTCATTTTTTAGGCTCTGGCCAATTTGACAAGCCTAATGAAATCAATACCCCACTTCTCAAAAGGTGCAAGGGGTATGATAGGAGTAAGCAGCCAATGATTCTAAAGGATGGAGCACCTATCCTTTGACACTGATGCAATTCTTAATAAAAGATTTGACATCTCGGATCATAGATGGCCACCAGTACCTGGCTGTCCGGATCTAGTTAACTGTTGTAATGGCCGCAAAATGTCTTCATGAAGAATCAAAATGAAGAGCAGTCATCACCGTCTTCCTTCTTTTTCAAGCATCTTCTTAGTTGGTCATATGTTCCTATCTTAAACAAAATACCATGGATCAAACTCATCAAAGTGTAAGGCGCCACTTTGTATTGAAATACAATCTTCTCTTCAAGTGAGAATTCATCAAGATATTATTGATTTACAAGGTAGTCAATGATATCTTGGAATTCAGAAGAAATAGTTTTTTCAGTGTGAAATATTGCAGCCACTTCCACAGATGATGTTTTTGATTTTGGTTCTTGTAAACCTTCATTCAAGAATTCATCTGGAAAGTTGGTTGATATATCCGCTACTGCTTCCAATCCTCTCTGCTTGGATAGGAAATCCGCATTTGCATTTGCTTTTCCAGATTTCACTTCTACTTCGTAATTAAATTCTTGCAGTAGTAGTATCCATTTAGCTATCCTTCTTGATAGATCTGGTTTATTCACTAGATACTTAAGGGAATCATGATCCGTGTGGAAGATGATCTTGTATCCAACTAAATAATGCCAAAACTTCTTACAAGCATAAACCACAGTAAGGCTTCCCTCTCAGTTGTGGTATATTGCCTCTCTATTGGACTCATTTGCCCACCTGCATAGTATATAGGACACTTGATCTTCCCTCTGAACTGCCTAAGAATTGCCCCAAGACACCATCCAGATGCATCTATGGTCACATGAAAATCCTGAGTCCAATCCGGTGGAGTCAAGATTGGAACCTTTACCAGCCTACTCTTTAAATCTTCAAAGGCTCAATGTCTTTCCTCTGTCCAGATAAACTCTACTTCCTTCTTCAGGAGTTCGATTAAAGGGATAGCTTGTTTAATATATCCTTCAATGAACCTCCTATAGTACCCAACACATCTAAGAAATCCGCGGATTTGCCTTACACTAGAAGGCGCAACCAAGCACAAAATAGCCTTCACTTTGTTCATATCAACCTCTAAACCTCTTTTGCTGACAACCTGACCAAGTAGAATTCCAGACTGCATCCCCATGAAACTCACCCGGATGTAGTTTCAATCCAATTTCCTTGCATCTAATGAAAGTCTTCTCAAGGAACTCAAGGTGTTTGTCTTTCATACTGAACACTGCAAAGTCATCAATAAACACCTCTAAGAAATACCTAAGAAAGTGCTAGTGAACTTTGAAGGCAGGATAGTTGTAACAACCAATTGGTCCCCTATCATAAATTGTGACAAGTGCTTTATTCATTAAAAAAAATAAAAAGTGGTCTTAACTACTACCAAATTTTATCAATTCGCACTTTAATTTTCAAATACAGTGAGTTACACTGAAAGTGAATTTAAAATGAAATGATGCCAATATAGAAAATATCACATATATAATATAATAAAAAATAAATTATATATTATTAATATTAAATGCACTTGCTATGCAAGTGACTAAACAAAAAAATATAGAAGTAGTTCCAATACAAATCTATAAAATCCAATATAATATTCCGACTAGTCTACAACACGCGCTACATAATCATATAAATTTGTCTATGGCTATGCAATAACATTATCATGGAATGCAAACTATTAACCTTAGCTTCAAATAGTATTAATTCTCACGATAAAATCCCGTATTTGCTCAATTGGAATTGTATACAGACAAGTTTCTGTTGATGACATCAAATTGAGCCGCAAGAATTTTAAAAGGATACACTCTATTGTGTCATTTTTGACCTTGAACTTCCTACCGTGATCAAAAAATTTGTGTCTTCCCATACCGGTTCTTGGGTCTCATCTACTTTCCAACACAATCCATTGGCAGGATCTCAACAACTGTAAAATTCTTGAACATTTTGTCTTCGTGACGTGAGGTGAAAGTATTGAATGAGGGTACAATTTGAATGTTCCGGGTTAGTGAAAGGATCAAATAAAGCTTTGGCAATCCATACAAGCTTCAAATCACCATCAACCAGTTCAAATGCGACAAAATAATCTTTCCCAGCATCACGCCCTACACGGAAAAACGGCAATAAGCGACCGCGACGTTGCCCTACAAAGACATCATCCTTAGCAAATTCTTCACAAATTTTGTTGTTGTCATCAAGTTCATCTTCCACTGTTGTTTCAACTTGAGTAAAAGGCCAGAAGTCGTCTTTCAATGCCTCGAATGCAACGATGCTAGCGTGCGAGCTTGGAGCCATAAACCTGTGAGCCTGTGAGCTTGGAGCATGGTGCCTAGAGCCTAGAGCTTGAAAAAAAAATTCTCATTTTTTTGCTAGAATTTTTTTTTTTGGTAAAAAAATTCTCATTTTTTTGCTAGAATTTTTTTTTTTGGTAAAAAAATTCAATTTTTTTTTTGTTGCTATTACTGGTAAATTTGGGACCTGTAACCATATATACTATGACCATGGATTAGTAAATATTTTATGTGGTGTTTGAATTCTTTGTAGTAGAAAAGAATCCTCCACATGGTAAGACCGAGAGTCATTTCTTATGGAAGGTAAGGTTTTGAAGATACCTTGGCTCTAAAAAAAAATGGGGAAGTTTGATGGTGACCATGACGTTGTCCCAAAAAAATTTTAAAAATAAATGACAGTGTCACATTGAGACTGGAAGTCATTTTTCATTGAGTCTAACCTAAAGGGTTTGGGGTTTGAATGGATTTCAAAAGCAAATGAAGAAAGCCCCAAAACCAATTGAGGCAAAGTCAATACATGCTTTATTTATTATTCTGTACGTGCTTTATCTATACATTCTTCAATTAGTATTTTCAACAAAATGCTAGAGAACTGTTGGGAATATAATTCTCCACATAATGACAGAAAAAGGCTATTCTCCAAACAGTCCTCTAGCAATGTATGACCATCAAGCATGACACCTCTTTTAGTGGCGCATTGTAGAATGCCAATTGTTATGGGATATATGAATAGGAACTCTGGAACTTTGGTCTTGTCACTCTTCCTCATTTTCAGCATTTATCACCACTCTACGCTCACATACTAGCATTGTTGCATGCAACATATTCCATACCGATTGCAGCTGGCAACACGAGATGCTATAAAATGATTGAGTTCAAAGGAGCATACATCTACAAATCCAATGGAAGTTGACTATCACAATTCCTTTCATTCGGTGGACCAATGACAATTTATTGTCATTAGAGGTTCTTATTGTGCTTTGTGGCTTTAACATGGTTTGAAGTACATCATTCAAATCAATATATCATCATCATACGAACACAACCATATATTTTTTCATTATTTCATGAATTGTTAGGCTCAGATGATTATTTCAAATCATAGTCGTACGCATGTCACTTGCATCTTCAAGCCTATAAAATGCGGGAAACCTATTTCTCAAAGAATGAAAAAAAAACGAACAAAAATGTTTTAGAAAATAACATAAAATAAAATAAAATAAAACTTTTGAAAAAAAAATGGAAAAAAAGATGGAAAAGGAAAGGGAATTGAATATAGGAAATAAGGTAAAGAATGGGAAAGGAAATGAAACAAAATGAATAAATGTAGAAAAAAAGTTTGAAAAAGTTTGAAAAAAAAAGTGAAAGGAAAAGAAACAAAATGAAAATAAAAAGGTGAGGATTTAGGGGAAAAAAGGATTCCTACCATAGAGGTTCAGGCATGAATTAGCAGATTGATTACAATTCACATTTGTATCTCTCAATCATTCTTACTTGCAAGTCATAAACACATGAATTACTAAATATACTCTTCTTTTGTCATGAATATATAAATAATATCTATTTCATTGTCTCCAAATCCGACCAATTGTAATGAAATTAAATGAAAACATTAGGCCTTTTGAAGTACACAACAAAATGTGCATATAGAAACTATATACGGAAATGTTGCTGTTGAAATGACCTTTGATATGCTTCTGGGTGTCCTTTTGAAGAGAAGTTGTCTAATGCAACAAACAAGTCTTCTCACAATTCTCCATCTTCTCACTAGAAGATCCACTGCCATAGACAATACGGACCGCATTCCAATTGGCCATAGCACTATCTCCCATAAATCCTTTAAAGTTTAGGTGTTCCACTCCATTTTCTGACATCACATTGTTCAAACATCTCCAGAACTGTACTTGGATTTCTGTATCTTCAGATTGCATGTCGCATGTGGAATGGTCATTACCTTCTTGTACTAAGGATCATACACGTGGCAAGCCATTGTGGTCCATTCCTTTACACGCTTGACGTGGTCAAACATCATCCACGCATTTTGAAGATCACCTCTGGGTTGCATTTGCTTCACCAGATCCACTCTAGTTCCAGGTCCGTTGGTGAGTATCTTGAAGGTGTACACCTTTTCTTTTCCTTGGCCAGGAAAGACACTGTTGTGCATATATTCAACTTAGACTCCTTCTTCATAGTCATGATGCTGTCAATTACTCCTCCTCGGTTGTTTGAGCGGAATGATAAGATTACATTTCGGATGTTTGGACTACTCAGATACTGGAAGCAATCCATGACCTCCTCTAGTTCCTCGCCCCTAAACATCTCCTTCTCTTTCTCTCCGTTGTAAAATAAGTAGTTTGTTAGGAAGTCTTTACTGGCAGATAGCGCAATGGCGGAGTTGGTGGCCATTGGTGTTTTGGTCACCTGCTCTGCAATGAGCCCACATATCTTTTCTGTGGAATCTCTATACTTACCTTTTGCCACTGGGTGAGTATGATCCCCAAAGTGAATTGCGGCCTTGGTCATACGTGGATTTTTTCTATAGCAGTAATAGATCCTAGCATCACATATATTGAGGCAATTAGGTATTAACTTGCAAACCTTACAAACTAAAGTACAGTCCTTGGGAGGGTTGGCCCCCACTGCAAAGGGAAACATGGTGTATCTAGTCCACTCTATTTTGTTCTTCTTAGAAGCTCTTTTTAATTAATCACATTCTATATTTTCACAAGATAGATGGCCAACGCAGTAGGACTTACGGAACTTTGAACCATCAGGATTCTGGATGTTTGTTGCCAGGACCTTACACCAAGGGTGTCCGTCATAGCGCTTGTCCATCCCCTCCAAGTTTCTAGCTGCTGAAGAAGATGACCGACATAGAGGCAGCTCAAAAACATCTCCATTGTAAACTGTAGGTAGAAATTGCATGCGATGGTGCTTCACAGCATAGAGATTTGTTGCCGAGAGCTCACTATGAGAACAATGAATGATGGCTAATTGCTGCAAGCAATCCATTATGCTCACTCCGACGACATGCGTTGGATGCATTGGTGGATGTGAGTGCAAAGACAATGTAGGGCTACTACAAGGGATATCCTATATAGACTTCTGAATATCCATCTCATGTGATCCACTTGGAATTGCACATGGTTGCTTTTGAAGTGTCAAGTGAGGGGACTCACCTTCTGACTTGCTAGACAACTCTATAATATTATCAAATTTCTCAACCTTCACTTTCTGGATGATTGCACTATTCAGAAGCACGGGAAATACTTCACAAGGTGCACTAGGTGAAACTCTACTAGATATATCACGGAATCAATGCGCTAAATCCTAAACCACTAGGTCACAAACTTTTGAAAGTACAAGAAGAGGGAACTACTCAATTGAAGAGTCTTTTGGGGTTTAGTGTATTGAAAGTCATTTTCGTTGATTGGAATGTATTGAGTGTACTAGTTCGGATCACCCCATGCTCATAGGCAATGTTAGCTCTCCCTTTGTTTTTACAACTCCCCCAAAAAAGCGTAGAAAGTGTGGGTCTTTGTATTTCTCTTCTAGTAAAGCACTAAAGAGATTAAGGATGACGTGATCAAAAAAGGTAGTGTCTAAAATAGCAGAGTCCTTTCTCGATGATTCACGTAAAAATCTTTGGTTTCGAGGAGGTGGGAGTACAGGAAATGACAATGCTTCGGTTCCAAGTATAGATGCACTTCAAGAGAATTTTGAGGGCGTTCATGGCGTTTACAATGCAACACTTCTAGAGGCTGTTTCAAATGTAAGTAATTACAACTTTCATTTGTTTGCTTGTGTTTAGGACAATTTATGGCCACATTTTATTTTCAACAAGATAATGAACTAGCGGTTTGAGTAAATTTTTTTGGAATAACAACGCCATACATAATGGTATTGGACTTGTTCTAGTCAAAAGGATTAAACGAAGAGAACAAACACGGTGACGTAACTTGCCCTTGCAGACTCGCTTAAAATATAAATGGAAATTCTTCTAGTCATGCAGAATAACAGCAGTTCAATTTGAAATTCCTCTAGTTTGTGCCTGAAAGATCCCCCATAGAATTTCAAATGTTAGCCATGCAGGGCTTTTCAAATTGGGCACTGAAAGATCCCCCTTATAATTTTGAATGTTAGCCATGCAAGGCTTTTAAATCAAGGCCTGGCGCGCGGTGACAAAATGAATGGGCACTTTGCGGTGCGTTGTCCATGCCGTCCATTTCTCCGTGTTCTCTCCGTGAATGTCGCACCTGCATATGCATTCCTCTCCTCCGCGGGGGGACGTCCAATTTTTTTGTTCTCTCAACATTTCGGTGATTAGCTGCTGACATTTGTATTATCAACACGCGTTATGCTGATGGACACAAATCGCAAGCACAAAACTCGAAGTACATTGCAAGAAGATGGTCTTGCGGTGGCTACAAGAAGTGGAAGCAAAACTCAAGGTAAAGCCAACCAGGTATTCTTATACTCTTTTGGTATTTTGTTTGATCTATCAGTATACTCAGAATGAGGTCGTGGTGGTACACGGTGACATGACGCGCCCACGTTGACGCACCCACGGTGACGTCCACATTGTCGTGACACGCCCAAATCATGATGCGCCGTGGTCGTCACTTGCCTAGGTGTGGTCATAATCCTTGGAAGGTACCATTTTTGGAAAGTTTTGGAGCAATCGCTCAGAGGCTAGTCGGATTCAACTAGCCTCTGAGCGATTGCTCCGGGACCCCCCAAAAATAGTACCCTCCAAGGTGCGCAGCTCGTGGCCAACACTTTTGGAGATGGTGTATCGTGTGGTATTCGTACATCGTGACGCACCCACGGTGATGCCCGCATTGTTGTGACGCGCCCGATCGTGACGCGCCGCATTTGTCACTTGCCTAGGTGTGGTCAGAGTCCTTAGAAGGTACCACTTTTGGAGGGTCTTGGAGCAATCGCTCAGAGGCTAGTCGGATCCGACTAGCCTCTGAGCAATTGCTCCGAGACCCCCCAAAAATGGTACCCTCCAAGGTGCCCAGCTCGCGGCCAACACTTTTGGAGATGGTATATCGTGTGGTATTGGTAAGTTGTGACGCACCCACGGTGACGTCCGCATTGACGTGACGTGCCCGATCGTGACGCACCGCGTTTGTCACTTGCCTAGGTGTAGTCAGAACCCTTGGAGGGTACTACTTTTGGAGGGTCTTGGAGCAATCGCTCAGGGACCCCCCAAAAATGGTACCCTCCAAAGTGTCCAGCTCGCGGCCAACACTTCTGGAGATGGTGTCTCGTGTGGTATTGGTACGTCGTGATGCGCCCACAATGACGTCCGCATTGTTGAGACGCGCTCAGGTCGTGACGTGCCCTGGTGTGATTTGAACCCTTGGAGGGTATCATTTTTTGGAAGTCTCAAAGCAATCTCTGAAACCCCCAAAAAATGTTACCCTCTGCGGTAACGCAGCTTGCGGCCAACTCGTCTACGATGACGTAACGCGCCTAGCGCTAACAAACGCGCCCACGGTTTCACATCTTTACATCTTTACCCCTGGTCACACGTATTGCCCTTCCCCAATGCTCAGGACCTTACACCCCTGTGCTTTGTGTCCATTTAGTGTTTTTCATTTTTTAGTGTTTCAACTTCCATTAAAATGTCTTTTAATTCTTAAATTGTATTTTTTAATTTCCAGGTTTAATAACAAGTTTCTTGATTTAGGTATTATATGTATATATATTTACGTAATTTTATGGAAATTGTTCAAGGGATAATTAATTTGGACGCCTATAGTTGTTTAATATATCCCAATCTGGAGGTTAAATTATCATTGATGTCATCACATTAAATGAAATAATTTTTGTGGAATTTGATATTAGAACTTCAAGTACTGACATAATTATTTTTTGCCATGCAGATGCAACCAGTCGGTGCAAACATTTTTGGTGATGTGGCACCTAAACCCAATGTGCCACTAACTAGGACAATTGCAGAGATGGAGCTTTCCAGTGACAACTCAACTGATGAAGAGGATGGTCAGGATGTGGTAAGCTTCAATCACATTATAGATGTTGCCGATTGCATAGCTGACTAGTTAGAAGAAGAACCTGTGACTAGCCGTATTTCAGCCACACATGCCCGAAAATGGAAGGCGCCTGATTTTAGCTCTGAGAGCTTTGAGATAGAGTATAGTTCATCGAGCGATTCATACGATTGTTTCAGTTGGGGACAATCTTGATCAGTTTTGTAATTGTACAGCTAATTCTTACATAGGCAGGCATGATGTGGTCATTATCCACCTAAGTTTGGATGAGGATGAGGATGTCGATGTTGATTCCATTTGAATCATTTGGAATTGATATCTGTTGAAAAAAAGGGGATCGTAACATGTTTGTTAGAGGCCTTTGGAATGCAACCCAGTTTTGTTTGGATCTTTAAATACTTCAATCATGAAAAACTTCAGGCCTTTACATTAAAGCACGATCTCTTTAATTTTTATCTCATTTGTATCTTTTGTTTTCTCTCTTTCTATAATATTATGATTTATCTTTTTATGTATAACAAATTGATGTTGCAGGTGGAAGAGTCTCCCATCAATCAAACTCAAGAAGAC
This sequence comes from Antitrichia curtipendula, assembly GCA_951230915.1. Taxonomy (NCBI): domain Eukaryota; kingdom Viridiplantae; phylum Streptophyta; class Bryopsida; order Hypnales; family Leucodontaceae; genus Antitrichia; species Antitrichia curtipendula. Next base: position 2,880,934 of record OX579637.1, read on the forward strand.
CGGATATTACAGACCCTAGGCACGGATGACAACACTCAGCCCGAATTTGGGGACGAAGAAGAAAGAGGTGCAATAGGAGTGGATGTCGCTGAGGACAAGGAGAAAGAGCTTCTTGAAGATGACCTCTGCCTTTTGCAAAAGGTCAATTTAGTGGCATCCCTAGCGTCCTTACAGATGAAACCAACAACTCTCTTCCACTTCTTAATCCCTCTGTGCAGGCTAGTGGCGGTGCCGATGGTTTGAACAACACTATCTTGTGATGTAAAAAAATTAGATCAAGAGTTTTGCCATGGGTACCTTCATAGAGCCGTTGCCTTTTACGTTTCAACCACCAATGAGGTAGGTGAGAGCATGGAATTTACAAATGAAGAGATGGCAAGTTGGGACCTGCTTTGGAAGAAGGTAAACAATGAGTTTGTGAAGCATGTCAATTCATATGAGGAGCTTCAATTTCTAAAGAATGCCAAGTTCTTTGTGTGTGACAAAAATCACCGTCTACAAGCATGGATGAGCCACATTCGTAGACTTCATCAGGTAGAGGAAATGTGGCACATTGCAATGGAATGTATAATACTGGACACCCAAGGCAAAGTGGAGTTGGTCATACAAGTCATGCATGACATGAACAAGTAAGCAGACCCTAAACCAAAATTGACCTCATGCATTTTTTACTACATCTGTGTTGATTTTACACTTCTCTGATGTTATTTATTTTTGAAAAGAAGTTCCTAATTACTGACCAGTTTAAAATACAAATCAACTAAAGACTCACATGTCAAGGCGAACTTAGTCCACACGTTGCACCATGTGTAGAAGTATGGTTTGTTACTATTGTAGAAGTTTGTAGAAATGTTGAGGCTGTCAAAGTTGAAGAATTGTATGGCACCAAGTACTAGGAAAACTTGGTACTCAATGCCTGCTGATGTTTTTACAGCTTTGATGTTTCGGGTAAAATGTTTGATTTTTTAAAGTGTTTTGGGGGAAACAATTTTGATGTTTGCTATGGTTTGACTAGTTATTTAAGAATATTATTTAGAAGTCTTGGTTGATTGCAGCAAGAGATTTCAATTGCAGTGGATGCTGCGGGATGAAAATACACTGAGACAACTCTAGCAGATGAGAGAAGCAAACCAAGCATTGCAAATGCCATGAGAATGGGGGCTAAGGAAAAGGCAAATAAACTATATATGAAGATGATGAAGCTAACCCCGCAAATGGTCCATAATTCTTGGAAGAGGTGAGTATTTTTCAATACCAAATGTATAAGATCCTTGCATTTTAAAGTTCACGTTTGTTATTTCATATGAAGTATAATTATTGTAACTTCGAAGGTCGAGAGGCATTGGAGTATTAATGAAGCCCCTAAAATGACAATGAAGAAGCTGCAATTGGTAGCTACATGCAACACCACTCCTTATCACAAGACAAAGTTGTTGAAGTGGTGGAATTCATCTGTGCCGTCTCGCAAAGCCCTAAATTTCCCTGCGAAGCTAGTTTCGGAGACACACCTTGGACCTTTCTTAACCCCTAATGCACTTTGGCAGGGAACATACAGGCACTGTGTAGAAGCCATTGGGGTGTACAGTGCGCCAAAACTGCTGGTATGAGTGGAGTAGAAGGCCCATATTTTGCCTGAACATTCAATTGGCTAATTAAATGATACCCTAAAAATTTCACAAATTTTGGAGCTGATTCAGTACTTCAAACAAATTATAGTATAAGTTTGGTATTTCAATAAGGAAAAACGTCTCCGCTGCAAGTATCGGTACTACCCTGTAGGCTAACGTACTGGTGGCTGTCCACATTTTGGTCCGGCCTCTACGCTGGTCGTGCTCTACCGTGCAATGGGCTGCCGGTGTAGAGGTCATGAAACTAAGGACTAGGCCGGTCATCTCATCTGATTACATGAAGGACTACTCGTGGGATTGCCAACATGGACCAATGAAGATTCACTAGGTAATTAAAAATCCCCAAGTACCATCAATGTCCACTGTCTGCTGAAGTCTGCCTGATTGGGAAGCAGTTGCCCTAAGATGTAGGTAAATAGAACCTCAAAACTTTGAATGATGTCTCAATAAGTTGTATGAAGTTCCCGACATCAATTTTTATCAAGACAACGAATCTAATAAATCTCCTACCAAAATAGAGACATTCCCAATAAGCCTGCATCACTCCTCATCAACAAGTTAGCAAGACAGTAATAGATCATACTCAAAGCCAAATACAATGCTTATTGATTCTATACCAATGCAATGTGTTCTTGTCCACAACTTTAGCACTGAACATTTACAAAAACAGTATTTCAAGAAAACATAGTGCTTCGGGAAAATAGCATGAAATCCGTGTTCACAAAAGTGGTCATCATGCTAATGGTCCAGAGTTCTAGCATCGACGTTCCTATCCAAAAATGCTCAATGTAGAATCACTGCATGTGTGCAGCTTGCATGCAAATAAACAACTTAGCTACGGAAGATCACTGTTCTCCAGCTTGCACATCCACAGTACTCCGCCACATTCAAAGGCTATGCCAAACTTTCCATCGAGGCCGCTTAGAGCCTGCACCTTCATTTGCTCTCTGGATTGCGTCGCTGAAGTCCCAATTCTTCAAACTCCATGGAAACTTCAGGTCTATTGCCTGAAAGGATCACCAGGAAAGAAAGTTAGATTCGCTTGAAGCTAGTGGTTCAATTTCTCGTGGTGGGCATAGTAACATCCTTCACGGCACATCCACTTATTGCCGCAAGCTTCGCAGTACCATCTTTGCAAGTGGCCACACACCACACAACTTCGTTTCAATTTAGAGTGAAAAGGAGCGTGGACACGTGGTGGTCTCCGTGGTGCACGTCCTGGTGGATTTGCCCTCCTCTGGCGGGCAGAAACAGCATCATGGACTAGACTCTTTCCTATGGCAATCTTGAACGCCAGATGGGGCATGATGCGCAATCCCAAGTCCTCCATTTCTTTCACCCAAGTCACGTACGCGTTCACCATGCTCTGGTCCACGATGAAGTGAAACAATTTGATCCACCATTTATGACAACGTAATTGAGCGGAGTAACTGCTTTGCAAATGGTCCGTCACGTCAACACCTCTCATGTACTCTACATAAGCTTTGTGCATGGATGATGAAGGGATTATCAATTGACCACGGAGACCAGGTATGCGGCGTAACATTGTCACACCAGGGACCCATGGTGCCACTGCTGTACTGAGCAAGGTGACTAGTTTCTTGTCCTGCCAAGACACGACTCCTATTTGACGATGCACATGTGTCCTAATGAGTATGGACCCTCTGACCTCATTGTCCTGCTCTCGATACAAACCTCCAGGAAGATTCTTACTGGTGCGCCGCACAGTGCCGGTGGCCCATACTCCATTCACCATGAGCTTGTGAAACAAATTGACACTTGCAAATAAGTTGTCAATAACCAAGTGGTGAACCCTGTGCTCCAATCCTGACATCATTCTCTCTACTACATGATATCTTAGGCCATGAGGACCAGTACCAGTTCCCTCACCAAAATACACCTCTATCCTCCATACAAACCTGCTTTTGGAGCTTGCGAGTAACCACACTTTAATACCGAACCTGACAGGCTTGTCCGGCATGAATTGGCGTATGAAGCAATATCGGCCTTTCTACAGAATAATGCACTCATCCACCGTAATTTCCCTTTCTAAATTATAGACGCCTTGTGACACAGTATCAAACATGTTAATGAGCCATCGGGTTTTAGCAATCCGATCAAATCGTGGGTCCTCTACATCTCGGACTAACGTGCTATTGTCGACGAGATGAAGGCAACCTAGAATCTGTTGAAACCTTGTCAGAGTCATGACTTCAGCAATAACCTTGCAATACATGAGCTTCTCGCTCTTCATCCAGTAGTGTCGTATACTAGGTAGTTTTTTGCATCCCATGAGAATGCAGACACCGATCCAACCCCGAATCTCTGACCGATCTACGTCAACCCAACTTGGGCCGTCTTTTCTGCGTGGCACCTCATTTGGCTTGTGAGGCAACACAACACGAGCGTACCTATTAGTTTCTAGAACTATACGATCCAAGCACTCATCACTCCAATATAGATTGAACACCCGTTCAGGCTGTGGGATCCCTACGTTCTGAGGGTACTTTAGCCCTGGAGCAGGGCCGCTAAAGTTATCTCGACTCCTGACAAAATCAACGCTAGCAGAATTCCAAGACGACTTTCTATAGTATGCGGCCAATTCGTCAATCTCCATGTGCACAGGGATGAAGGCCTCAGGTCGCATGCACCACTGTGACAGCCCTTGACCACTTTCGACTGCTTCAGGCAATATACAGTCTACTTCGAAATCAGAATCGCCACTTTTGACAGTATCTTCGTATGCAGGCATCCAATCACAATCGCTAGAGTCTGCATGCAGACTGCCAGTTACATCTCCGTCCTCATCACTTTCTATGACGGCAACGTGCACGTACTCTGGAAGGTTGTAGCTTACCTTTGGAAAGGTGGTTCGTGCCGTAGAGTCTTGGGTGCCTTCTATGCCCTCAACATCGGACGGTATGTCGTAATCTGCGATTGGCTCTCCACGAGGTTGCGGCGCGATTCTAGAATCTTGATTGTTGTCTACGACGTGCTCGATTAGTCTAGCGCCTGAGGCCTCGTCTCTTGATCCTTCACCCACTAACACTCCGTCATCATGCACGATTTGAGTCTCAGTTGTAGTAGAGAACACCACAGGTTTGGATCCTGGAAAACAATATTTGCGCTTTGCCCAACCGTAACCATGTCCATCCTCGCTACCCATAGCGGCTGAGTGTGGTGTAAGTGCAATGCGTACATCATTCACGTCCAGGTGAATCTCACTAGGAAAGCCTAATTCACATATGACCTTGCACTTCCCAGTCCCGTAGTCTACACCTTCACCGATGATATGTCCTTGAGTCCAAGTTGGAGTGTAGCCAGTGTGGAAGGAAGCATCGGATAAGAACCGATTGGGAACTAAAACAGCCCACCCTGCTCTTGCAGAACTCCAGTCTTTATAAATCCCGTGCAGGTGTGCCGGCATTTCTCCCATAACAACGTCAGTTGGTTTCTGTAAAGGAAATGTTCCACCAGGATGAGTGCTAGCGAAGCCAGGAGCCTTTGAAATGGGGTCGATAGTCGTCCATGCTTGATCCCGGAAAATGGTGTCCCACAAATTCACATTTCGAGTCTCCATGCTGCCGCCCACTGTAGACTGCAATTCAGGCGCTATGGTGTTGTTGAATAGCTCGTCATCTTCTTCTTGGAAATGGGAGAGCACTTCACAAATGTATGCATCATTTTGCCTTTGCTCGTAGTAGTCTGCCATTTCTGTCGCCTTGGCCCTTGTCACCACCCCCCCGGTTTGGTTTGGAAAGACTTCAGGTGAAGTCCAATTTCTTGGCTTTTTCTCCTTGGTGAGTGTTCCTTTCCCCTTTTGGTCCCTTGTCCATCTACCATTCCTCCCCCTTGCTGCACACATCAAAAGAACATAAGGTTTTCATGAGTCTTTTAGTGTCAACCATCCCAAGTCCTCTACATGTTTAACTGTGAAACTTCAGGCCACTCCTAAGCCTACATTGGATGTAACTTGCTTGTGATAGCAACCTCAGCTTTAATTTTGGTAAGAACTTCCAAACTTGAACTTGGCAGAAATTAGACTGACATGAACTATAAAACAAGGGAGAGTAAGAGAGTTCCAAGGGAGAAAGTTTACACCAAACTTTGTTCTCTTTTATTTTCTTAATTGTTAGTTGCAATGCAATGAGTTATACATTACATTCACTGAAAAGGGTTCCAATCTCGAGTCTAGTCAAGGAAAAATTCTGCTAACATTCTAAGAACCTAGTGCATGATCAGGTTTACAATGTAAAGAGGAAATCAGATAGAATACCCTCAATTAGCCATGAACCTTTGCCTCTGAAGTCATCTCTGCGAATAGTTTTCCATAGACTCTCAGCTAGCTCAATTTAGTCAATGCAAGATCAAGAATGGAACTTGTGGCTGAATATTATCTTTACAAGTGAAGGAGGCAACTTAAAATCAACTTATGGGTAGAGTAAATTTTGAAATTGAGGACGAATCCACAATATCTGTGAACGTTTGCATGAATGCAGACCCCTTCAACTAAAAATCCAGAACAATTTTTAATACTAAAGACACTCCTATTTTTAATATACTAAGTGAGTGTAGATCCTTGCAACGATCTCTTAGACTGACTTATCCAAGCGTAGAGCAGAGTTCAACATGTTTTAGCAACAAGTTAAGACTTAGGGACGTTGACAGTTGTGATGAGAGCTTCATACTGAGTTTGAACTTCATTTTTGCTACGTTATCGTCAGAACTCAGTATGCTTCACTCTCAACTCTAGCTCCAGAGAATTTGCCCAAGTCTCCTTGTTGAGAAGCTAGAGACATACGTATAGGCTTGTCCATGACGAAAGGAAGTACAATTTTTTGGTACTCAATTCATTAGTTGTGCTACATATGTAACCTAGTAGATTCTAGAATTATAATTTCATTCTTAATTGAATGACTTGTGAGTTATGTATTCATGTACGAAGATAAGAACTAGGACTTACAATAGCACCCTAAACCACTTATTTGCAGATATGAAGAAATTAATGTGATATCTTCTAAATAAGCATCACATTGTATAATGATCCATAGAACAGACTATGTAGAATTGGAACTAAACTATGTTCTAAAAAATTAACAATAGAGACATAGAATAGGGAGTATATACGTTTTTCACATGTAGCAGAGTCAGGTGGAGGAGGGCCGATGTCGTTTGGCGAATAGGGGCTCGGCATTGGAGTGAACTGCATGAATTGGCCCTCCACCTTCAATGTTGTCGTTGGTTTTGGTTGTCGGGACTTTCGCGGCTTTCGCACGGTCATGTTCATTGTTGCTCCCTCCATGTGCAATTCGCTTCCTGTTGCTAGCCTGGGGCCCTTCTTGGCATTTGACTTGCAAACCCTTGTTTTCTTTGCCTGAGGTTCAACATTCTCGGACCGAACTTCAACGAGTGGCATCCGCTGTGCAAGGCAAGGTCTCCCCCCCTGTACATCAAACATACATGAAAGAAATTTAATTCCATAGGCTCCACAGACCTTCACGGAAGAACAAAGAAACTCAAGTAGTAGAGAGTACAGTCAGTAGACTTCAATCCTATCATTGTGTTCCCAAGCTGTGCAGCTCAATTTTTTATGTTAGGATAGGTACCTGGCTTACGGAATGCCCAATTGTATATTAATCACAGAATTTGGGATGGATCAGGAAGATGACTTTCACTACCAAATTAGGAGACGTCATTTCTACTTTGGAATGCATTAAACGAGATAAATTCATAGGAAAAATGTACAGAGGGAGATCACATAACAATCTTACAGAAAATTTTTACTATAATTCAAAGAATGAGAGCCACACCACAATGCAGTGAAGTTTGCAAGAGACTGATTTGAAGTACAGCAACTCCACTTCCCACTCAACAACTCGATTTCCACATTCATAATTCACCATGAAGGAGAGCCTTAGTTTCTTGGATTTTCTAGCTTCAAACAATAGGGTAAATATTACTGTGTGTACATCCCAAAACTGTACATGAACCATCTCTGATAACTCTTTATTCTATTCCAAGGTTAAATAGGCTTATAGTTTTCAACAACTATAATATTATTGATGAAGTGAAGATGTCAGAATGGAAGACGAGTCATATCCCTTGACGAGCGCATGAAAAGTTTGAAGAGTATACCTTCTTGGCCCTGGGCTTCCGAGCAAGCTCCATCGCTTTTGTCGCGGGCACGTTCTCTTGATTGGGGACATCCATGAATGTGGCGTGCTCGTGGATCAGTTCTGGACCATCCCGCTCCTGCAACAGGTGAGAAAAATTTATGAAAGGTCTGCATTTAGAACTGCAATGCGAAAATGGTCCCATTCTTCAAATTTCCAAAGTGTACATGACAATGAAGCATCAATAGAGGGAACAATAATGAAATACATTCTTACACATGACTGGCTTTGTTACTATAACAATCACTGGAATAACCGCAAGGCCTCAGTGATAATGGAAAATTTCGTTAAAATGGCATATGAAATCTACATATTTTCCCATTCCATTCCTTCTTTAGCACTAAATTTTAGAACTAGTATAGATTTCTTACCCATGGTTTAAACTGAAATTTCAGACCCACGACTTCAGACCCACGGTTTAAACTGAAATTTCAGACCCACAATTTCAGACCCACGGTTTTCACAACGCCAACTCAGTCAATCATTCTTAAAGATAACGCAAGTTTTCAGCATTATAGACCTAAGTAAAATGGAAGTAATAATCACAAGCATCTGAGTACCAGGATTAACTCTCTGGGTTGTTTTCTTGTCTTCGAAAGAGAAGCACCAGAATCCATCAATCAAAGCGCAAGGGTGGAGGCAACGAGGTCATGTTTGACCAACATTTTATGTGTCGAGATGTTTGAGAAGATTTGCAGGAAGGTACGAAGAAGACTACTAGTACTTACCAGGTGGTTGGGTATTCGTAGAAATGGACATGATGGCCGTCCATACAGGCATTTGTAATGGTTTATTATAAAAAGAACAAGCACCAATAAGTTATGCTTGTTATATATCAGATAATTTTTGGGAAGAGGTTATAAAAATATGTGGAAATTCAATAGAAAAATAGGAAATAAAAAAATTTAATTATTCAAGCATGAACAGAGCAAAGCTGTTTTCAAAAGTATCGGTCAATAGAACATTTAGGAAAGAAGGTATGACGAAAGAAGAGGTAGATCAAAACATTGAGTAGGCCAAAGAAAACAAGCTACTGAACAAGGTCATGCCGATTGTGCGATTCTGCCTAATTTTTTGCATCAATGATTTTAGTGAAACAACCTTCATTGAGACGGTGCATTTTAGAGATGCAGTTGACGGGATGGTTGAAGTAGAGTCTCTAATTGAGAAAGCTCAAAGAGAATTACTTCTCTGCACGAAGAGAAGATATATTGGATGGAAAGTCACGATTGTTTCTATGACTGGAAGCTATGGATTGTCCTAGTCTGTGGACCAAAATTAGACCTTTGTGAAGGTGTAAGTCACAATATTTTGTGGAAGATCGCCATTACCAAAATTGACGTTTACGAAAAAAGCCTCGAACGTGATTCATGGCTTAGAGAACTCCGAGCTGTGACTCCAACTTCAAACGCATTCAGCACTTGAAGCTAGATGTGGAAACTTCATCTGTGATAATTATTCAGGGTAACATCTGTAATTTCAGATGGAGGCTGAAAGGAACCGCAAGGACGAATACCCTAAACCCTGAGGATCAATGTAGCAACACAGACATTTCAATTGAATTTTAGGGTTTTGGGTGAGCTGAACACGAAATGAGAGATTCCCCGGTGGACTTACCTGAGCTGGAAGGTGCATATCGTGGATTGGGTCGGCCTTGCGTGCCCGTGCGAGCTTCTTCATCACCGAGCATAGGACTTGGGTAAATCTCCTCTCGCAGGATGTCCCTCACGAACGCCGGGAATTGATGTCGCTCACACCACCCTAGCAACCTCGCCGCGTGCCGGTACCAGAAGTACCGTTGCTGATCCTGATGGCTAAAACTCCCACGTCAGTTCCACGACCTAGGACGTGGTTGCGCTTGAAGGTATGATGGATCGCAGAGCTGCACAGCCTTCCGGACCCCTGCCTCAGATACGCCTTGCGTACGCAACCAGCGTTGTAGCAAGGCCCTTCCCCCGAGGTCACTGTGAACTTCGTCAATCGTTGCATTCAAACCCTCCATGAACAGATTTCTCCCACAAATCACCGCAATTGCAATATGATCTCCAACTCTGTGATCTGCCCTGGGAACCAAAGAGCTTGCCCTGTATATATTCTCAAGAGCGCCAAGGCTGAGCTTCATTGCGTGCTCTCCCGCCTGAAAATTACCCTAATTCCCCCGCCACCCTACAGCAATGTCACAATCTGTTGGCGGGCGCCTCGCGATTGCTTCCCGATCCCCTTGCTTGAACCACAAATATAAAACTCCTTCATCTTCTTCGCCAAACACCTGGAAAAGCAGTTAGTCCAGAATCCAAGAAAACGTCTCTTTCAGCCAGCGGAAGTACCCAACTGCCATGAACTGGCTGAGCCGGTTCCACGTTACGTGATTGAAATACGTACCCACCCCGGCGTCTTTCTACGAAGAAACCTGTCGCAGTCCGAATTTTTGGTCTTCAGTTGTTTATCTAGAAAACGGAACGGAAACTATCGATTAGTATGTAGGTTTTGTCTAGAAACAGCAGAGGATGGAAAATTAGGAAAGACATTGAAATAGTGGAGTAGTTCGAACGAATCCAATCCTAGTGTGACACCCAGGAACCGGATTGGAATCGGATCTTTGTCCGGAAGTAGTAGTGGACCGGATTGGGGTTAGAGAACCGAATTAGGGTTAGACCGGATTGGTGGGACCGGACAGGTAAACGTCATCATGACGGCTTTTAGGTCAGGAGAGACTATAAAAGGCCAGCACCTCCTCAGTCGCACTCCTTTTTCCAAACTCCGTTTGGTGAGAGTGTTTTGTCGCGCTCCTCGTGTTTTGGCGCTATGTGAGTGTTCGCGTGTGTGCGTGAGTGTGCGAGTGTTAGAGGTGTGTTGCAGGGTAGGTTTCCGGTTGCGTACCGATCGTTGTGCAGGATTCCGATTGAGATCGGAGAGAGAATGTGAGAATGGGACGTGCGGCTAGGACTGTGTGAGGTAGAATCGGAAAGGACTGTCTTAGATCTATTCTGTGTCCATGCCGCAGCTTAGGCGGAACAGATCAGGCCCATCCACGTCGTCGGCTCCGGTCAAACTCCGGAAGGTCGTTCCGGTTCTCCCTTCGACAGAGGAAGAGATGGAGATGCTCCGGTTGGATCTCAACCGGATGGGGTGCCAGGGTTTTCTCGATAAACCCTGGGGTTTTAAGGACGAGCGGATGGTGAAGGAGATCCAGGGGAAGTGGACGAACCAGTTTGACAACACGATCCGCTGTGTTCCACATCAATGGACGGAAGAGATCTGGAGGGAGGTTTATAAGTTCCGGGCAGGAGGCCACGGGATGGCAAACCGGAAGGACGAGTACGTCCGGGGCAAGTTCCGAGGAGCGGTCAACCCCAAAGACGGATACGCGGTGGAAGACTGCATCGACGACCGGCACCGGAAACTGTTACAGTTCCTGATCCCGATCCTCCATCCGGAGAAGCCGACAAGGGTGACAATCACCCTCGGCAACATTATTTTCGGTGCCTTGAGCGGTGACCGGAAAGCGGACTGGGCCCGGATCATGTTCGATCTGGTGGCCCAGTTGGCGACGAGGGTCGGAAGGAGTAGGCCGACACCCGTGTGTCCCTACCTCTTCTACCTCTATGAGCAACACCAGCTCCTTTTAGACTCGGAAGAGAAGGAGTGGAAGGCCCAGGAAAATCTCCTGAAATACGGAGAATTGGAAACGGACGAGGAGGAAGAGGAAACCGGATCCGAGACCGAAGAAGAAGAAGAAGATGAAGAAGAGGCGGAGAGGCAGCCCAAGCGGCACAAGACGACGTCTCCGACCAAAAGAGGATCTCCACTCGGTGATAAAACCGGAAAGGAGAAGACACCGGAAGGGGAGAAGGTAGGCTGTTCGAAGAAGGGACCGATCGACCCGTTTGAGAAATTGGTGAAGATCCTCGTCGACATCCGTCTGGACTAGGAGGCGAAGAGAATCGCCCTAAACCAGATCGGAGAATTGGTGCAGGCAACACCGGATAGCAAGTTGCCAGGGAAGGTAGCGGAGTGCATCACCAATCCGGTCGAGATCCGGAAGCAGGAAGTAGAGATCCGTCGACTTCAAGAGGAGGTCGACATGTTGAAGGCGGAAGTGGCCACCTTCAAGGAAGATATGGCCGCCACCCGGATAATGGCGGACGAGACGCAAAAGGTGGCGGAATCGGTAAAGGCGACTTTCAGAGAAACCGGAAGCGTGGCAGTCAGGGCTAGACTCTTCGACGAGAAGGTCTTGGAGGAGAAGAAACTATCCGGTACCCGGATAGTCCGGATCCTGACTGACTTCTCCGAGCAAGTGGAGAAGAATTTGGTCTTAGCACGAGGAGCGGCGGACCGGATGGAGGAGTGTACACAGAAGCTGACCGGATCGATGAGGGTCCACCTATCGGACATCTCCATACCGGAATCGTTTCCGGAAGTGCCAGACCCAAGGGAAGGAAGGGACCAGACTCCGCAGTCAAAGCCGAGTCAGCCTTCCCAGACCGCGCCGATCAACATCGAAGACTCTCCCGGTTCCGACATGCCGAATCCGATGGCCGGAGAGCGGAACAGGAACTTGGAAGAAGTCTTCAAGCAATTGGAGGCGGAGCCCAAGAGTCCTTCGTTGGGGCGCGGGATAGCGATGTAGAATAAGTTAGGAAGGATAGGACAAGAACGGATCCGGATTAGTAATCCGATCCGGTAGTGTTAGGAGGACCGGAAGCTAGGATCCGGATTTAGGTTGACTTTTAACGGCTCTTTTTGCCTTTGTTATTTTTGGAAGTTCTCAAAGTGTATATAATTCAGTCCTTGTGCTGAGGACTGGGAGTCTTTCCCTCTGCATCTTTCTTTGTGTTTTCTCCTTGTGCTTCTTTGTTGTACGATCTCCCATGTCTTGGCAGGATTGTGCGTGAGGGAGTTCGGAAGGCGCGAGCGGATGCGATGGGATTTCTCCCCTTGGTGTTTTCTTGGTTCTAAGTGCGCATGTGAGCGGATAGGATAGAGTTGGGAGTGAACTTCAGTGCCTCAGCGCGTCTAAGAGTTTGAGATTCCGGGTGAGAAAGCCGTTGTTAGGCTAGGCGGATAGGGAGGGAGTCCTTAGTCGCGCTAGAACTCCTGGGTGAGAAATCCGGTTGAGTGTCTGATCTCCTGTGAGGTCTCACCATCTTAACAGTAAACAAAAGAATTCTAGTTGACGTTGGAATGGACGGGTGCACTTGTAACCGCCTTAGCTTCGCACGGAATAGGATGACATCAGGGTCATTGTAGTATTGAGAGGATCATACGGGGGGTCTTTGTGTGACTAGTGGACCGGATTGCAATCTGGATTGCTGTGAAGGACCAAACCGGATCCGTACTAGCCTAGGAAGGAAGAGATTTGGAAAGTGGGTCTTCAGCCACTATAAGTCACGGAAGGTGTGGTGGGCCTACCACTCTCAAAAGCAAGCAGCGAACCCTCTGATGGCTAAACAGAGGTAAAACCAAACCGGATAGGAGAGGAAATGGTTGTGAGTTGTCTAGAGCGGATTGGCCTAGACGGATACCCGGACCGGAAGAGATAGGGTCCTGGGGTTGTGTTGGATTCGATAACCGGAAGACTAGCTGGAATCGGAAGATAGAAAGAATCCGGTCCTTTGTTTTCTGGGTGTTTGAACTTCCGGTCATAAAAGGAGGACCGGAAAAGATGGATATTACTACTGACTTGGCTTAGTTCGTTAATAGAGTTAGATACTTCACAGAATCTCGTGGGTTCGATCTTTAGAGTCACTTTGTTATGCTTTAGAGTGGTTTTTGGGAGTATAACATGGGAATTGCTTATCCTGTGCTACGACAAAACCCTCGTACAATGCCCTGTATTTGATCAAATACACCTGAATCCCTATTCTCCTGGGCAGGGTTTTATCATTTTGAGAGTTTAATATTTTTTTTTGGCTCTTAAAAATTCTTCCTGACTCTGCCCCCAATATTCTAGTTTCGTGCAACCACAATTGAACCGAAATACCATCTCAAAATTTATCAAATTCCTGAACCGTAGGCCACTACGGGTCAAGAATTGCAAAAGGGGTTAAACAAATGCGTATGGTATGCTGGGGTAAGTGCTTCAAAGCCATTTCCATTGAAATGTTTTCTTTGACTACATTTTAGCCTCAAGAGTGGTTGCTTTACTTTTTGGACACGCCTTAGCCTTTGCAGAAGGTAAAAGTTTTTTTTTTTCATTTTCCTTGAAGATCGAAGATACATTAGTAGATTACTTTGAGGGGGTGGTGAGGGATGATAACATCATGATCAACATGGACACCCTAGAACGCCTAGAGCACCTATTGAATTATATGGAAGGATGCAAAAAGAAGATTTGGGAGCAGGGTTTTATGTCGCATTTGAAAGGAGCTAACTATTTGAAGAAGGGTGATTCCTTCATGCATTTTGAAGGTTCTAGCCATGCAGTTCGTAGAGTTCTCTTTCGGTTAGTTTTTTGAACTTGTCGATTTTGATTGTCTCCCTTACTGATGAAGATTATTCCTTGCAATTTTGGAATTTGTATCTATAGGTGTAAGGCTACCTAGAAATAGCCTTAAGCTAGAATAGGTACCAAATATTGGAAGTCAAGTTGGTACCCTCAAGACCTTAGTGGGATCCGACTAAGGTTTTGGAGATATCATATGGACCTCTGATTTTTGGTCCCAATTCCTAAATGCTTTTTTAAATTTATTTTTTAAGCCTACAATTATTAAGTTCTATTTTGAATATGTTTGTCATGGACAGGGTTGTCCCCGTCACGTCCTGTCCGTCCGTCAGGATGTTCGGACGTACGTCAAGATTCAACCCCGGCGTCCGTCAAGATCCAAAATTTAAAAAAAAAAAAAAATTTTTTTTTGGGACGCTCTGTCCATCTTGTGGACGGCTGGTCTGTCCCTGTCGGTGGCTGGTCGTCCCTGTGGACGGACGGTCCATCCAGATTGACGGACAGGCCGTCCTTGAAAAAAAAAAAAAAAAATTTTTTTTTTTATCCTGACGCAATCTCGACGCGTCAGGACATGTCCGGACTGACGCTGACGGACATCTGGACGTGAAAACCCCACGTCACAACCGGATAGACAACCCTGATCATAGATTTTTTTGCTTAGGTCCACTTAAAAAATAATAGTAAATAAAAAGGTATACTAGAAGTTAGAGGTCTAGCTAGTACCTCTAAGACCTTAGTCGGATCTGACTAAAGTCTTGGAGGTGCCAGTTGGACCCCAAACTTTTGGTCCCAAACAAACCCATGAATGTTTTGGATTGAATATTATCATTATTTTTTTCAATCCTAGTTTTGAAATTAAATTTTTCCTCCTAAAAGCTAATTTTTGAATGTCAATTTTTAATGACACTTTACTATATTATTCATGTTATAAGTAGGAAGTTGCAAGTATTGATTTGTTTTCATTGTTGTCCAAGTATTTCAAGTTAGAGCTTCTATCAAAGGGGGCAATTTCTCAGAGGGATCTTCCTTCTTTTTTGTCTACATGGCTTGATCGTACTTAAGTGGATTGTATGTATACTACAAACCAACTTCGAACGTTTATGACTGCTCATCTCAGCGGAAGAGGGTGGTATTTGGAATGCCACATCATTTTCACGCCACAATTAGAAGTGGAGTATCGAAAGTCATTTGAGGGACTTTGTCGCACGCGTGATTAGCGTGTAAGTATCTTTAACACAAAAATGTGGTAAGATGACATGAGTTATCATCCCAGGGAATTCTAGTGCGTTGCTTCGAGTTTTGGGTATCCGGTAACGCTTCTCAAACACCCCAAGCAATCCTTACAATCTATTGCTCTCTTCCGAAAACTAGTCTTATCCGGATTCTAGTCCGGATTCGTCTTCTTATGGAATGCGGTTCCGACTCTTCTAAGTAACTGGTTTTAGATACCCCTGTTTCACCCTTAGGGGGTCCACTATTGATCTTTCCGAGGGGCAGGGACTCACCACTCTTGATTCTCACTCTCTTTCTCTATCCGTAACAACCAAAACAAACACCCAAGAATTATAGTGTAATAGCAAGGGGAGAAATCCGTACCCTCACAACCTTCCGGATGACTTATTCGAAAAGTAAGTCACACAAGGTCTTGTTAGATCCTCCTTACTACAATGACAGATCCAGACTTTCCGGATTGTAGTACTGACTTCCTAACTCTCAACTGCTCCGGAGGTTGGCAGACCTTCCGATGGCTGGGATAATTCCTCTGGTGGTTGCTTATCTCCGCACGGAATCTTCCTTGGACTTCCGAACTCGCACCCTCACTCGTAACAGGCTTCCATCGGATCACCGGTCTAGCAAATTAAAGGCACCATGCACAGCTCCTCTTTCACATGTCTAAAGCTCTTCCGTCAAAGCATATGTATCTGTCAATCAAAGAATCTGGACTCCCTCTTGTACACTTTCACTTACAAACTAGCATACAACTCAACCATAAACGCGATACGCAAAAAAATGATCAAATTGATCTCTGGTAAGCTCCGCTTAAATGATAAAGAAAGGAATGACAGGCCAACAAGCCGGCCTGCCCTTAAAAACAACCAAAAGGCGACCAAACGGCCAACCCAAAATCTGGCCAACGGCCAACTAAAAATCCGGCTAACGGTCTTAATAACCGTTTCGAATAAAACGGAAATCTGTTAACATCCTAAAGGTCCGGAACTAAGGGCCCACAGTCCGGGTTACCCGTTCCGGATATAGCTTACCAGACAAAATCCTAACTAACAACCTCCACTAGTCATTTGCGGGGCTTCTTTGATGAAGATCCGGCCCTCAAGTTTGTTGGTGTCGACTTCCGGGTAGGCATCTTTGGTGGAGTCCTCTTCGTTGCGGATCGAGTTCGGATCTGGGGCGAATCCGAGTCCGTTTCTTTGGATTGGAAGGGGGACTTGGCGGATTCCTCTTCCGTCTTCTCGATCTCCAGTGGCTCCTCGAATCTTGTTTGCCTCTGCCGCGTCGACTTCGTTTCCGTCAGATTGATGACGTTGTTGTCCGGATTTGCTAGGGGAAGAGTTTTTTGCATGTGCAAAAACCTATCCGGATTGGTCCGGGCTGGGTTTTTGACACTTGCTGCAGCTATGGCCTCAACTTCCGTCTCCGTGAGCTGGAGAGGTGGAAACAGGTTCACCACTGCCTGCCTTCCGGATGACTCCTCCAGCATTGTGGTCTGTGTGCCCACGTCCTTTGGCGTCGTGACATCCAGATAGGTTACCAGACGAGTATGGATCTCCGGATTCTTCTTCTCTGTCGAGGTTCTGGCCCCTTGAGTTTCTTGAAACTCCCCTCCCGGAAGGTCTGCGAACATTGCTTGGTCAAGCAGGTTCAGGTCGAGGCTTCCGATCAGCTGCCGCATCTCCTTGAGCACTCCCTCAATCCGGGCCTCAAAATCCGTAAGTATGAGCACCACCTTCATTCCGGTGATGTGTCCTTGTGCCACCATCTGAGAGTTCCAGAGTTGGGCCCTCGAGATGGTGCTGGCGGGAAGGTTCACCAAATCCCCCAGCTTACGGACTAGAGCCATCGCCTCCGTCGCCTTCCGGTTCGCAATGTGCATCTCTTGTTCCGACCATTGGTGTTGGTTCCGGAATTGGTTCCGTTCTTCTTGTAGAGTCCGGATCTGGGTGTGCAAGACTTTGATTTCTTTCGGATCAGGTCTCCGTGCGATGGCTGCTAGGATCTCTGTCTTGTCCCTTATCCCTAGCATAGTGCAGACGTCCTGGAGAACTGCCGCCATCCGGTCGTTCACTGTCCTCGTTGTTCGAAGCCAATGAATGACGCTCTCGACTGGATTGATATCCGGATTCGGACTCTCCGGTTGGACGGAACCTTCCGCCACTTGCTTCCTTTGCGAAGCCCGATCAGTGGACTTCCGCCTGTTGGGTCCGGCCTTTTCCGGAGTGGTCTGCGTTTCCTCCGGAACCTCCTCTTCCTCTGATTTTGGCTCCTCCGGCTCAGTTTCCGGCTTCAGTCTGTACTTGAGGAGGTTTTCTCCTTTCCGGTACATGAGCTGCTCTGGTTTGCTCAAGGTCTCCATCCGGTGGTATATGTGGAATAGGTATGGGCTTATGGGACTGGACTTCCGTCCTGCAATCCTATTCGCTAACTTATCCACAATTGTGTGAATAAATCTGCCCCAGTTCACGGGTCTTAGAGGCGGATTTATCCTATCTCCTAGAGCTCCAAAGATGGTGTTTGCCACCGTGATGGTCACCCGACTGGGCTTCTCCGAATACAGGATGGAAATCAGGAACTCTAAGAGTTGCTGATCTCGGGCAAAGACACAATCGGTTGCCGCAAACCCCTCTTTTGGGTCGGCGGAGTTCCGGAACCGATCCGCCGCGAACTTTTCCGTCCGTCCCGCTTATCCAAGTCCCCTATTAACGGCAAAATACGTTCCGGCCTAGAGCTCTTGTGTCCAAGCTCTCGGGCGGCCTCTCATCGTCAACTCATACTGATTGGGAACTCCGTAAAGGAGTTCCTCAATCATCCCCTCACTCTTCAGGTTCCACGGGCGGTGTAAGAATCCGACATAGCCCATGACCTCTAAATCTTCCTTCAACTCCCGATGACAATCCGGATTGAACGGAATCATCAGGCTGACAGTCCGCGTTGTCATCGCCGGTTTTCAGACTGGGGTTTTCGTCATCCTGACAGTCTTCCAGACTTGGGTTGCACCGACCTCACTTCCACTTCCTACCGCGATCCTATCTCACCACTCTTTCACTCACTAAACGCACTCGCGAAGAACCGCAGAGAAAAGAGACCGAATGAGAATGGCGGTGGGGTTTATATAGGCGCTGGAAACCCTAAGTTCCTGACCCGGTGGAGTTCCCGTAAGTTCCCTATCCGGAACCCCTACAGTCTGAAACTTCCGGCTTTCCGGCTACTGGTTCCGGAACACTGTGTTAACCTAATCATCGTTTTACTCCTCCTACGAAAGAAATCTTTTCTAATTTTGGTTTCTAGTGTCTATATTCTTATACCTACGCAAAAATTTCAAGGTTCTCCTCCTATTTGTCAGTATCCTATGCATTATTCTTAGTTTCTAGATGTTAGGTATCGTCACAGACTTGGTGCCATTGACTTGGACGTGGATGAATTTGCGAGGCTCACTGACAGGCAAAAGAGGAGGGCCATGACAAGAAGGGAACAAAATGATAGAAAGAAAGAAGCTCGTGAGAAAGTTATATTCAATACACGGGAGAAAAAGGAATCTGACCGCATTGCAAAGATGTTAGAGAAGGAGCAAGAGAGGATGGAGAAGGCAAAGACCAAAGGCAAGAAGAAGGTTCCAATTGCAACATCTTCTACAATGGACCAAGGCTCGCATATGCAAGGCGTGTCTTAGGTCAGAGTGAAGAGAAAGGCCCTCTCGCAATTGACTAAGGACGTCATCACTCAAGGGACACAAGCTCTTGTCCTCCAAGAGGATGAAGGGGACGACACAAAAGATTTAATCTTAAACATCTCTATTGAAGACCTCGTGGATGACATGCGATTAGACAAACCAAATTCGTATCCGGAGGTTATGGATTTCTTGAAGAAGGTAATATTTTGTAATATATATTTTCTAAATCATTGTTTGAGGTATTTGACATTACAAGCATGTGTGTTCATAATAATTATTTTGGAATGCGGTATTATTGTAGGTTTTGACAGGAAAGTCTCATTTTTTCAACGGTGTCGTTAATTGAAGGCCGGGGGTGGATGTTATCTTTTTTGATTGTCCAAAGAATCTACCTGTCCTGGGCATTTTAAGTGCAGAGAATGAGGTTCCGATCTGGAACACCGACATGGAGTATGAAGCTATGCATTCAGTATTTGCCTTTGTAGAAAGGCATCTACAGGACCACAGCTATTTGATTATTATTCATTCATTTTCCGTGGACTCGAAGAGTGCTATGTCACAACACGGAAAACCAATTTCCATATAGATAGAGTAGAATAGATGGAATAGATAGAAAATTTTAAGTCTTTTTGTTTAAAAAACGGTAGTTGTCTTCCGGAAAAGCTTAAGTTTGGAATAAGCCTTCATCCGGAAACTAATTTCTGATCCGGTCATGATAGGGTTTCCGGAAATGGACCGGCACGCCGCCACCTATGGATTAGGGATTTGGCCTACGAGGCTAGGGGACGCGCCTTGGGAATGGATCCCTAATCCTGTTTCAATCCGGGAACTGGCGACGATGCCTTGGCTACTTAAGGGCCACCACCGCCCCGTCTCTTTTCACTTCTTGAAATTCCAAACTCTTTCACATGTAGATAGTTGAGAGAAAGTTTGGTGAGAGTGCGTTTACGAATAGAGAGAGGTGAGGCCAGATTAGGGTTTACTTTGTCGATACAGCCATGGCGGAAAATAACGCGCCGCGATCCGTGAAAGTGTCGGTCGTCGCTCGGATGGTGAGTCTGACCATACCGGCTGATCCTACCGCTCGCCAGGAGTTGGAGCAGGACCTGAAGCGATTAGGGTGTTTCGGATTGATTGAGAGGCCGTGGAACCTAAGAGGAGAAGACCTGATTCACGAGTTGATCAACGGAACTTTGAATCAGTACGAGCTGACAGTGCGAGGACAGCCCAAAGGGTGGACGGAGGATGTATGGGCAGAAGTCTACTCGTTTCGGAAGTTTGGAAAGGGATTTGCTTCTCGGGCGGATAAGTATGCCACCGAGAAGTTTCGGAACCCACCTCACGCAAAGGAAGAGTACGCCAATAGCGACTGCATGGACGAGCAACATAAGAGAGTGTTAGACTTCCTCATTCCCATACTGTATCCGGAAAAGCCTAGCCAGGTCACAATTACGGTCGCCAACACCATTTTTGGAGCGATAGAAGAGAGGGTAGTGCACTGGAAACAAATCATGGCGCAGGTGGTGTTAAAGCTCGCAGATCATGTATCCAAGAGTCGGTACAGCCCAGTCAGTCCCTACCTCTTCCACCTCTACCACCATGAAGACGTGTTGACATTGGACGAGATGTTGGTATACAACACCAAAATGGAGCTAGTCAAGTACGACCTGACAGATGAACTGGAGCAAGGTGAATCGATTCCCGAGGATGAGGAGGATCCGGAAGAGGGAGCCTTGGAGTAGAAGAAGCCCAAGTGAAAATTGACTGATCCGGGTTCACGAGGGAAACAACTTGAGACGGAATCGGGTGAACCAAGCCCAGTTCCGGAAGACGAGAAGCCGGCTTTCAGCGAGTTCTTCGACATTGGGTTTGACTGGATGCACCAGGCCCGGAATTTGCACCACAAGGCCATCTAGTTCATGGAGGAGGTGGCAACCGAGCTGAACGTGCCACTCGCAAAGATCATAGAGGAGATTAGGTGGAGGCTGAATCGAAAAGTCATCCGTCAAAAGGACAAACAGATCTGGGCTTTGGAGAGAAGCCGAGAGGAGGCGGAAAGCCGGAGGAACTAGGCACAAGGGGAGTGCGTGGCAGCACAAAGGAATGAGGAGGACGCCATGCAGCTAGTCCAGAACCTTCAGGCGTTGATCGGCCAACCGGCGGAAGTCGCAAACAAGGCCAGGCTCTACGATGCCCAACTGGTGTTGGGTGGACGCGTGGCCGGATCAAAAGTAGTGATGATCTTGATGGACTTCGAGGCCCGGATGGAAAAGGTGCTCCAGGAAATGCAGTCCTTGGTAGCAGGGGTCAATCTGGATAGGGCGATGGACTTCTTGACCTTTCCGGAAGCGAACCTCACCACCAATCCGTATCTCCTGACTCCGATGAAACCAGTCGTGGGGATTCCGGTCCTGTCGCAACCAGGAGGATTGGTATCCCTCCTGAAACCACATGTGCAGCGAGAGTGGTTGTTGCAGAGAAGCTATTCTCCAGTGCAGAACCAAGGGGATGGGTAGAATGTTCCGGAGTAGGGCGAAACTTCCACGCAGGCTCAGATACAGACACCGGAAGAAGGGAAGCAGATTAAGAGTAATCTGCTCGACCAGATTGGGGCTATGGAGAATCCGGCCAAGACTCATCTGGATGACTTTATACACATGCGAGAGGAGACTCCGGTGAAGCCATTGTCGCCAAAGCCTGCCGACAAGCCAATCAACTTGGACTCGCCAGTAAGTGCAATGGAGATTCTCGAATCCGAGAAGGAGGAATTTGAGAAGGAATCCGCCACGGAGACGGATGAGGAGGAAGACTCTCCGATAAAGAAAAAGAAGATCCAGACCCGTGCGGCCGGAAAGCTTACACCGCTGCCAAAGACCAAAACAAAGACATCTCTGGCACAGACGGGGAGCAACTCAAAGAAACCGAAGAAAGTAGGATTTAGGTAGTAAATTTAGATCTTAGGGTCTCCGGAATGGATTTTCCGTATGTGGGCCCGTTTTCGAAATTTTAGGGATAACTTGCATTAGCATTCCGGATATCTCGGATGCTTCTGCAGTTGGTTAGCTTGATTTTTGGTTGCCGTTTTTGCTTTTTGCTTTTAAATGGTGGGCAGGTCTGTTGCCCATTCATTCCATCCTTGTGTGCTTTCATATTTTTTATTTCATTTCCTTACTTTAATCTGAGTCACTAAGTAGACTTTTCATGCTCTAAGTGTTGTACGAGGGCTTGGATTGTGTATTTGCATGTTTGTAAGGTGCAAGAGGGAATCGGGAAGGAGGAATCTAGATTCATATTGTTTGGAGTGAGACAATAAGGGAGAATCTGTGACAAAGCTAGGTCGGATGTGTAGGAATTACGCATTTAGAATCTTTAAACTACTGGAATGGTAATTCGATTGGAGTGGTGAGGGTGAGGTTCCGGAACTAAGAGTAGTTCCGTGCGGAGTTAAGCGGCCGCCAGGGGAACAAATCCCACTTATCGGAAGATCTGCCAACTATAGTATTAGGCCAATTCCTTGTAGATTTCCTTTTGTGTTGAATCCGGATAATTGTGTATCTATCATTATAGCGGAGAAGAGAGACCAGATTCTACGTGATGTGCTTCCCGGATAGGCCATCCGGAAAGTCGTGAGAAGACAAAAACCCACTTCATCGCAAACTTAGATCTGTTGAAGTGTCTTGGATTGTTTTATAGAAGTTAGAGTGCGTGATCGATAAGTGGTGGAGTCCCTACCCTTTTAAAGAGCAAAAGCGGACCTCCTGAAGGTAAAACAAGGGTATAACAAACCGAAGAGTGATTGTATCCGGATTCCGGAAGTGGACGGATCCGGATCAAATCCAGGAAGAAGTAAGTTCCGGAAGAGGGAAAAGAGGTTTTGGGTTCCTTTGGGGTGTTTTTGAGATAATCGAATAATCCAAACTCATAGCAACATAGTAGAGTCTCTTGAAACGATATTCCGTGTCATCTAACCACATGTGTTTGTTAAAGGTGCTTACACCTAGATTACGCGTATGACATGCTATTTTAGGACTCTGTGAGGTTTATCCAATGTTAAAGAAGAAAAAAGAGTGGTTGGGCATGAATCGATTGCACTTGACTTCAGCATTAGATAACACAACCCTGGTATTAATTGTAATACAATATCCTCCACAAAATGATGCAATTTCATCATGCTTTTGTAGTAAAGTTCTTACAACTTTATTTTCTTGATGCTTACAGACGCAAAAGTTTTCAATCACCCTTTTGATGAAGGATATGGGGACAAAAGGGAAATCCAATTTCTCTTTCAAATTGACCAAAACAATGAAGAATGCGGATCTTAACATTGAACAGGACGACATTTTGATGAACTTCACCAAGGAAAGTGATTTGGCCATGGATGGTTCTAAACCATGGCGTGGGGCTTGAAAAAAAGACCCTTGATTTTGGCAACTTCTCCTTGAAGCAACAACCAATGAAGGAGATGTAGTTCTAGAGTGCACCGGAGCTACATGTGAAAATTGAGTTTGATTACTGAGTACTCAATTTATCATTTGCAGAGTGAGACATTTAACTATTGTATTTGGTACTGTTAATTTTAGGTGCATCTATTACTGCTTGTTGTGGCATTGGCTGCCATATTGTGGCGTTGGAAGAGGATGGGGCTATTTTCAAAGTCATCCTTGAAACCATGAAGAAGTCTATTTCAGACCTGATTTCAGACCTGATGACAACACATCCGCCACCACTAGTTAAGGCATCTGAAGATCCTGATGGTATGACCATTGTGGCTCGCAAGTTCTCTCGGAAGATACCATTCAGTAAGTAAGTTTACAATTGTTTTTTTTAATCCTCTTTTTTATATGAAGTTCTATTTTTTCCAAGTCTAACATTGTTTAGTATTTGTTTGTAGTCATGGACGATTGACATCGACTGATGGGATAATTTTTCCCCAAAGTCATTTCTTTAGTCCGGAGAAGCCTTTTCAACTTCCCGTGTATGCCGAGCAGATGGCATCAATGTTTGTGGAGTTTGGTTGCCCTAAACCAAAACGCTGCAAAGATACTTATGCATTGAATGTTTTAGAGTTTATAGATGGTAGTACATCAGAGGGTAGGGAGACATCGGAGTCATCACCATTGACGACTGAGGGTTTTGCTATCGAGTCTATTGCTACTTAGACTCTTGAGATTGACACATCTCATAAGTCAAACTATTGTATTTGGTTTTGTTTTTTTATCGGATTTGTGTGTTTTATGGCTATATCTTGAATTTTTATTATTTTCATTTGAATTTTACACATCTTGTGATCCTGATGTCTATTGAGTAAGATTAAATTCTTTTGTTGCCAAAACTTCTTCAAAATATGTTTATAAGTTCCTCAAATTTCATTCCAGTGACTTCGCATTTATAAAAATCCAAGTCCCCTAAATCCACGGTCATAGGCCCTTCACTGATTTTTCTTCCAAAAAATTTTCACGCTCATAAGCTCACGCTCACAAGTTCACGCTCACATACTAGCAACCCTGCCTTGAATGATACAATTGGCTCCACCAAGATTGCTTTTACCGCTAACCAATAGAATATCAAATGCTCAAATTGTCTCCTATACTCTCTACTCCCATCTTTGTTGCAGAATGCCTTCTAGTATTTGATGAACTCAAATATTTCTTTAGAAATGTCATTTTCACCCTGCATTGGAAGATGGGCAATAAGTACTAGCTCTCCACGAGGCCAAAGACTCTATCCTTTGGAGTCCTCTCGCCACATTCTGATCCCATGTTCTTCTGATAGCCAGTCACTATCTGCATAGTACCTCTTGTACTTCATGATAGGAATATCCACCGAGTTTAGATAGAACTTAAACTGTTGTACATTGGATGTGGCCAACAAGTGCTTTGTCTCCTTTCAAAATTGATGTAGGAGCCAAAAAAATAAGGATAGATCGGGTTAGATAGAAATATAGGGGAATGAGTTGGTATTAGTACATTTTTTTGCTTCCTGAAAGAGCAACTTAAAGGTTTTAGCAAAATTAATGTTCCTTTACCATGGAAGTAGTGGTAGTTAGATAAATAGGTTAAATTAGGAAATAAAAGTTTTCTGGTCTTATCAGAAATCAAAACTGGATTGGGATCCGGGAAACCAATTGAGGATCATTCGGCATATTGGGACCGGGTGCTAACACATACCAAAGGATACCGAAAGACCAACCAAAAGCTAATAAGGTGATCCGAGCGTTCAACGGCTCTACAAGAAACTTAGAATAGCCATTGAACAGTCAGAATCTTTCACGGTCATTGCAGATGTCGCAACCAAAATTTTTGATTTTCATTTGTTTATCTAGAAAATGGATCGGAAACTATTAGTTAGTATCTAGGTTCCGTTTAGAAACATAAGAGAACGGAAAATTAAGAAAGACATTAAAGTAGTGGAACAGTTGGAAAGAATCCGGTTCTAGCAGTGATACTCAGGAACCGGAATGAAATCAGAACCTTGTCCGGAAGTGTTAGAAGACCGAATTAGGGTTAGAAGACCGGATTAGGGTTAGAAGACCAGATTAGGTTAGACCGGATTGGTGGGACCGGACCGGTAAAAGTCATCATGACCACTTTTAGGTCAAGAGAGACTATAAAAGGCCAGAACCTCCTCAGTCGCACTCCTTTTCCAAACTCCGTTTGGTGAGAGTGTTTTGTCGTGCTCCTTGTGTTTCGGCGCTGTGTGAGTGATTCGCGTGTGTGCGTGAGTGTGCGAGTGTTAGAGGTGTGCTGCAGAGTAGGTTTCTGGTTGCGTACCGATCGCTGTGCGAGTTTCCAGTTGAGATCAGAGAGAGAAAGTGAGAACGGGACGTGCGGCTAGGACTGAGTGAGATAGAATCGGAAAGAGACTGTTTAGATCTAGTCTGTGTCCATGCCGCAGCTTAAGCGGAATAGACTAGGGCCATCCACATCGTCGGCTCCGGTTAAACTCCGGAAGATCGTTCCGGTTCTCCCCTTGACAGAGGAGGAGAAGGAGATGCTTAGATTAGATCTCAACCGGATGGGGTGTCCCGGTTTGCTCGACAAACCCTGGGGTTTTAAGGACGAGTGGATGGTGAAGGAGATCCAGGGGAAGTGGACGAACTAGTTTGACAATACGCTCCGCTGTGTTCCGGCGGAGTGGACGGAAGAGATCTGGAGGGAGGTATACAAGTTTCGGACAGGAGGTCTCGGAATGGCAAACCGGAAAGATGAGTACATCCGCGGCAAGTTCCGGGGAGCGGTCAACCCCAAGGACGGATATGCGGTGGAGGACTGCATCGATGACCGGCACCGGAAGTTGTTGTAGTTCCTCATTTTGATCCTTCATCCGGAGAAGCCGACAAGGGTGACGATCACCCTCGGCAACACAATTTTTGGTGCTCTGAGCGGAGACCAGAAGGCGGACTGGGCCCGGATCATGTTTGATCTGGTGGCCCAGCTCGCGACCAGGGTTGGAAGGAGTAGGCCGACATCGGTTGGTCCCTACCTCTTCCACCTTTATGAGCATCACCAACTCCTGTTGGACTCGGAAGAGAAGGAGTGGAAGGCTCAAGAGAATCTCCTGAAGTACGGAGAATCGGAAACGGATGAGGAGGAAGAGGAAATCGGATCCAAGACTGAAGAAGAAGAAGAAGATGAAGAAGAGGCGGAGAGGCAGCCCAAGCGGCATAAGACGACGTCTCCGACCGGAAGAGGATCGCCTCTCGGCGGCAAGACCGGAAAGGAGAAGACACCGGAAGCGGAGAAGGCGGGCACCTCGAAGAAGGGACCTCCTGATCCGTTCGAGAAGCTCGTCAAGACCCTCTGCGACATCCGCGCAGATTGGGAGGCGAAGAGAATCGCCCTGACCCAGATCGGGGAGTTGGTGCACGCAGCACTAGACAGCAAGTTGCCGGGGAAGGTAGCGGATTGCATCACCAATCCGGCCAAGATCCGGAAGCAAGAAGCAGATATCCGTCGACTTCAGGAGGAGGTCAACATGCTGAAGGCGGAAGTGGCCACCTTGAAGGAAGATATGGCCGCCACCCGGATGATGGCGGATGAGACAGAGAAGGTTGCGGAAGCGGTGAAGGCGACTTTCGGTGAGGCCGGAAGCGCGGCAGTCAAGGCCAGGCTCTTCGACGAGAAGGTCTTGGAGGAGAAGAAGCTATCCGGTTCCCGGATAGTTTGGATCCTAACCGACTTCTCCGAGCAGGTAGAGAAGAATTTGGTCCAAGCGCAAGGAGCTACAACCCGGGTGGAGCGCAGAAACTGACCGGATCAATGAGGATCCACCTGTCGGACATCTCCATGCCGGAATCGTTTCCGGACGTGCCGGACCCAAGGGAAGGAAGAGATCAGAATCCGCAGTCGAAGCCCAGTCAGCCTTCCTAGACCGTGCCGATCAACATAGATTCCTCTCTTGGTTCCGATCTGCCAAATTCAATAGCCGGAGAGCGGAACAGGAACTTGGGAGAAGTCTTCAAGCAATTGGAGGCGGAGCCCAAGAGTCCTTCATTGGGGCGCGGGATAGCGATGTAAAGTAAATTAGATTCTTATAGGATAGGACAGAAATGGATCCGGAATAGTATTTCGATCCGGTAGTATTAGGGCGGACCGGAAGTTAGGATCCGGATTTAGGTTGACTTTTAAAGGCGCTTTTTGTCTTTTGTACTTTTGGAAGTTCTCAAAGTGTATATAAGTCAGTCCCTGAGCTGGGGATTGGAAGTCTTTCCTCTACATTTTTTTGTGTTTCCTATTTGCTCTCTTGTTGTACGTTTTCTCCCAAGTTTGGCAGATTGGTATGAGAAGGAGTTAGGGAGGCGCGAGCGGGTGTGTTGGAAACTTCTCCCCTTGGTATGTTTTCTTGATTCTAAGTGCATGAAAGCAGATAGGATAGAGTTGGGAGTGAACTTCAGTGCCTCAGCGCGTCTAGAGTTTGAGATTTTGGGTGAGAAAGCCATTGGTAGGCTAGGCGGATAGGGAGGGATTCCTTAGTCGCGCTAGAACTCCTGGGTAGGAAATCCGGTCGAGTGTCCGATCTCTCGTGAGGTCTTGCCATCTTAGCGATAAACGGAAGAACTCTAGTTGTTGTTGGAATGGACGGGTGCACTTGTAACCGCCTTAGCTTTGCACGGATTAGGATCGCATCAGGGTCGTTGTAGTATTGAGAGGATCGTACAGGGGGTCCTTGCGTGACCTGCAACCAGATCGCTATCTGGAGTGCTGTGAAGGACCAAACCGGATTCGTATTAGTCTAGGAGAGTAGAGATTAGGGAAGTGGATCTTCAGCCACTATAAGTTACGGAAGGTGTGGTGGGCCTACCACTCTCAAAAGCAAGCGGCGACCCCTCTGATGGCTAAATAGAGGTAAAACCAAATCGGATAGGAGAGGAAATAGTTGTGAGTTGTCTAGAGTGGATTGGTCTAGACAGATACCAGGACTGGAAGTAGTATGATCCTGGGGTTTTGTTGGATTTGACGACCGGAAGACTAGTTGGAATCGGAAGAGAGAGAGAATCCGGTCATTAGTTTTCTGGGTGTTTGTGTTTCCGGTTTTAGGAAGAGGACCGGAAAAGACGGATTCTACTATTGACTTGGCTTAGTTCGTTAATAAGGCTAGATACTTCACAGAATCTCGTGGGTTCGATCTTTAGAGTCACTTAGTTATATTCTAGGGTGATTTTTGTGAGTATAATGGGAAATTTACCTATCATGTGCTACGACATGGCAAAAATCTGGCGCCGCTGCCGGGGGTTCTAAAGCTATCAGCTTTGTTACGACATTATGTAGTTGAGTCAGTACTTATTTTTGAATTTTGTATACTTTTCTGTGACTGAGTTGGATTACCGGAACCGGAAACCTAACTCATGAGAAGAGGAACAAGGGATAGAAAAAGGTCCGAGCGTTTGAAGAAAAATCAGTGAACGGAAGAGTCTTCTAGTTTAGGCCCTAGTGATCCGTATAATACGGATCCGGAGGACCAACTTATTTTTTTACCTGTACCAGGTGTAGAGAACGAGAAACCAAGATCCGAACACACGTCTCCACCTGGCAGTGAACCGGAACCGGAAGGAGAAGATTCGACGGTAGAAGAAGAAGACATCATGAGCCGGTTGAGGTACAAGCGTTTCAAGGGTGATGGAAGTCAAGATGCGGATGACTGGCTGTGCGAGTTTAAATCGACCGCGGTCGCCAACCAAGAGAATGAAGCAGCCCAGTGGCAAATCTTCCAAGGATTGCTGAAAGGAGAAGCTCTCAAATGGTATCAGGATGTTCTGGACCAGATCCGGAATGACTGGGAACAGTTGAGGACGGATTTTGTGCAAGCTTTCCGGGAGATTGGCGGCGAAGCTCGAGCTCTGGGACGACTGAGTACGCTGACAATGACATCATTCAAATCCGTGCGCAAGTATGGACAGAGAGTGAAAGCGCTGATCCAGAAACTGACGATAGAGATTGCTCCCAGTTTGCAAGTAGAGTGGTACGTTGCCGGACTACCAAAATTTGAGAGGGAGAGAGGTATTTGTTTGGGAACAAAAAAAGGAGTTTAGAGTTTGGGGTATTCAATTCCGGATTCTTTTATCTTGGGTTGTTTTCCACATTAAGTTTCCAATAATTTTAAGGAAACTGCAAGTGAAATCCTTTGGGAACAATACACAGGTCATCTAGTGTGTTTTATACTACTTTAACACCTAATAGGGGGATTTGTGCTTTCATGTGCTTGTTGTACGCGTAATCTAGGTGTAAGCACCTTTAACTGACAATTGTGGTTAGATGACACGGAATATCGTCCCAAGAGACTCTACTATGTTGCTATGAGTTTGGTTAATTCGGAATATCTCAAAAACACCCAAAGGGGGACACAAAACCTCTTTCCCCTCTTCTGGAACTAACTTCTTTCCGTATTTGATCCGGATCCATCCACTTTCGGAATCCGGTTTCACTACTCTTTGATTTGTTATACCCTTGTTTTACCTTTAGGGGGTCCGTTTTTGTTCTTTAAAGAGGCAGGGACTATACCTCTAATAAATCGCACACTCTAACTTATTTCAAACAACCCAAGACAATAAACAAGTCTCAATGTTGCGACGAAGTAGGTTTTTGTCTCCTCCCAACTTTCCAAATGGCCTATCCGAGAAGCAGGTCACACAAAATCTGGTCACTCCTCTCCACTACAACGACAAATATATACTAACCGGATTCAACACAAGGGGGGAAATCTTCTAGGAAATAGTCTAATACTGTAGTTGGCAAATCTTCTGACAAGTGGGGATTTTCCCCCTGGCGGCCACTTCACTCCGCACGGAACCAATTTTAGTCCCAGAACCTCACCCTCACCACTCCAATCGGATTACCGTCCTAGTAGTTTAAAGACTCTAATGCACAAATCCTCCAGATCCGATCTAACTCCGTCACAGATCCTCCTTTACACTCTAATCCCAAACAACATGAATCCGGATTCCTCCTTTCCGGTCCTCACACCTCACAACACACAAACATACAACCCAAGCTTTCCGTACAACACTTAGAGCATGGAAAGTCCACTCGGTGGCTCAGATTAAAGTAAGGAAAATGAAATACAACTTTGAAAATGCATAAAGATAGAATGAATGGGCAACAAACCTGCCCACCATTTAAAACTAAAACAAAAAGGAAAAAGAGCATCCAAAAGTCAAGGTAGTCAACCGCTGGCGCATCTGAGATATCTGGAACGCCAATGCAAGTTTATTTCTAAAAATCCGGAAACGGGCCCACATACGGAAAATCCGTTCCGGAAAACCAAAAATCCAAGTCTAACTATCTAAATCCTACTTTCTTTGTCTTCTTGGAGCTGCTCCTTGTTTGCATTATAGATGTTCTCGTCTTGGTCTTCGGTGTAGGTGTAAGCTTTCCGGCCGCCCAAATTTGGATCTTCCTTTTTTTTGGCGGAGAGTCTTCCTCCTCATCTGTCTCTGCAGCGGATTCAGTTTTAAAATCCTCCTTTTTGGATTCAAAGATTTCCATAGGCTTTATTGGCGAATCCAGATCAATCGGCTCCTCAGTTGATTTTGGTGATGGAGGCTTCAGCGAAGTCTCCTCCTGCATGTGCTCAAAATCTTCTGGATGAGTCTTGGCCGGATTTTCCAAAACTCCCATGCGGTCAAGCAGGTTACTCTTGATCGGCTTTCTTCCTTCCCGCGACTGGGTCTTAGTCTGGATGGAAGTTCCTCCCTATGACGGAACACTCTACTCATCCCCCTGGTTCTTGACTGGAGAGTAACTCCTCTGTGTCAACTACTCCCGCTGTACGTGTGGTTTCAGGAGGGATACCAGTCCTCCTGGTTGTGACAAGACCGGAATCCCTAGCACTCGCTTCACCAAAGTTTGGAGATACGGATTGGTGGTGAGGTCAGCTTCCGGAAAGGACAAGAAGTTCATTGCCCTATCCGAATCAACCCGTGCCACCAAAGTCTGCATTTCCTTAAGCACCTTCTCCATCCGCGCCTTGAAATCCATCAAGAATTTTGACAACTTTTGATCCGGCTACATGTCCATCAGACACCAGTTGTGTGTCATAGAGCCTTGCTTTGTTTACCACGTCTGCCGGCTGGTCGATTAAGGCCTGAAGATTTCGGACCAGTTGCATGGCATCCTTCTCATTTTTTTGTATTGCCTTGCACTCCCCTTGCGCCCAATTCATCCGGCTTTCCGCTTCCTTCTGGCTTTCTTCCAAAGCCCAGATTTGCTCCTCTTTTTGCCGGACGATTTCCGGATTCGGCCTTTGCCTAATCTCCTCCATGATCTCTCTAGGTGGCACATTCAGTTCGGTCGCCACCTCGTCCATGAACTCGATGGCCTTCTAGTGTAAGTTTTGGGCTTGGTGCATCCAGTCAAACTCTATGTCAAAGAACTCCTAGAGCACCAGCTTCTCTTCTTCCGGAACTGGGTTGAGTTCACTTGGCCCCGTGTCAAGTTGTTTTCCTCGTGAAGCTGGGTCCATTGATTTGCGCCTAGGCTTCTTTCTCTCCAAGGGTTCTTCCTCCGGATCCTCTTCTTCTTCTAACAGTCCTAATAACCGTTCCGGCTAAAACAAAAATCCGTTGACAACCTAAAAGTCCGGAACTAGGGGCCCACAGTCCGGGTTACCCATTTCCGGAAATAACTAATAAGTCAAAATCCTAACTACCAAGGCAACCACCTGCACTAGTCATTTGCGGGGCTTTTTAGTCGACGGTCCGGCCCTAAGATTCGCTGGAGTGGGCTTCCGGGTAGTCACCTTCGGTGGAGTCCTCTTCGTTGCGGATCGAGTCCGGATCTGAGGCGAATCCGAATCCGTCTCCTCAGATTGGGAGTGAGACTCGGCGGATTCCTCTTCCGTCTCTTCGATCTCCAGTGGCTCCTCGATCCTCGTGTGCCTCTGCCGCGTCGTCTTCGTCTCCGTCAGATTGATGACGGTGTTGTCCGGATTCGTTGGCGGAGGAGTGTTCTGCATATGCATAAACCTATCCGGATCGGTCCGGGCTGGGTTTCTGACACTTGCTGCTGCTATGGCCTCAGCTTCCGTCTCCGTCAGCTGGAGAGGCGGAAACAGATTTACCACCGCCTGCCTTCCGGATGACCCCTCTAAAACTATAGTCTGCGTACCTGCATCCTTCGGTGTAGCGACTTCCGGATAAGTCACCACATGAGTCGGGATTCCCGGATTCTTCTTTTCCGTTGAAGTTCCGGCCCCATGAGTTTCTTGGAACTCTCCTCCCGGAAGATCAGCGAACATTGCTTGGTCAAGCAAGTTCGGGTCAAGGCTCCCGATCAGTTGTCGCATCTCTTTCAGTACTCCCTCCATCCGGGCCTCAAAATCCGTCAGGATGAGCACAACCTTTGTTCCGGTAATGTGTCCTTGGGCCACCATCTGGGAGTTCCAGAGTTGGGCCCTCGAGATGGTGCTGGCCGGAAGGTCGATCAAGTCTCCCAGCTTCCGCACTAGAGCCATCGCCTCCGTGGCCTTCCGATTCGCAATGTGCATCTCTCGTTCCGACCATTGGTGCTGGCTCCGGAATTGGTCCCGTTCCTCCTGAAGACTCCGGATCTGGTTGTACAGAACCTTGACGTCTTCCGGATTTGGTCTTCGTGCGATGGCGGCTAAGATCTCCCTCTCGTCCTTCACTCCTAACGTATTACAGACGTCTTAAAGAACTGCCGCCATCCGATCGTTCACCGTCTTCGTCGTTTGCAGCCAATGAATGGCGCTCTCGACCGGATCCGTATCCGGGTTCGGACTTTCCGGTTGGACGGAACCTTCCGCCACTTGTTTCCCCCGTGAGGCTCGATCGATGGACTTCCGCCTGCTGGGTCCGGCCTTCTCCGGTGTGGTCTATGTGTCCTCCAAAACGTCCTCCTCCTCTGATTCTGGCTCCTCCGGCTGAGCTTCCGGCTTTAGTCCGTACTTGAGGAGGTTTTCCCCTTTCTTGTACATAAGCTGCTCCGGCTCGCTCAGGGTCTCCATCCGGTGGTACAAGTGAAATAGGTAAGGGCTAATGTGACTGGACTTCCGTCCCGCAATCCCATTCGTTAACTTATCCACAATCGTGTGAATAAGTCCGCCCCAGTTCACGGGTCTTGGGGGCGGGTTTACCCTATTTCCTAACGCTCCGAAAATGGTGTTCGCCACCGTGATGGTCACCCGGCTGGGCTTCTCCGGATACAGGATGGGAATCAGGAACTCTAAGAGTTGCTGATCCCGAGCGTAAATGCAATCCGTCGCCGCGTATCCCTCCTTTGGGTCGGCGGAGTTCCGGAACCTTTCCGCCGCGAACTTCTCCGTCCGTCCAGCCCATCCTAGCCCCCTGTTAACGGCGAAATACGTTCCGGCCCAGAGCTCTTGTGTCTAAGCTCTTAGGCGGCCCCTCATCGTCAACTCATACTGATTGGGAACTCCATAAAGGAGTTCCTCGATCATTCCCTCACTCTTCAAGTCCCACGGGCGGTGTAAGAATCCAACACAGTCCATGACCTCTAAATCCTCCTTCAACTCCCTATGACGATCCGTATTGAACGGAATCACGGGGCTGACAGTCCGGGCAGTCACTGCCGGTTTCCGGACTAGGGTTTCCGTCATCCTGTCAGTCTTCCGGAGTTGCACCGACCTCACTTCCGCTTCCTATCTCGATCCTATCTCACCACTCTTTCTCTCACTAAACGTACTTGCGAAAATGCCGTAGAGAAAAGAGACCAAATGAGAATGGCGGCGGGGTTTATATAGCGGCGGGAAACCCTAAGTTCCCGATCCGGTGGAGTTCCCGTAAGTTCCCTAGCCGGATCCCCTACGATTCCGGAACTTCCGGCTTTCCGGCTACTGGTTCCGGAACACTATATTTAACCTAATTATGGTTTT
This sequence comes from Antitrichia curtipendula, assembly GCA_951230915.1. NCBI lineage: Eukaryota > Viridiplantae > Streptophyta > Bryopsida > Hypnales > Leucodontaceae > Antitrichia > Antitrichia curtipendula. The sequence goes on from OX579637.1 coordinate 2,915,434, forward strand.
ACCGTTCCTATGAATGAGATCTTTTCTAATTTAGGTTTCTAGCATCTAAGTTTCTACACCTATGCAAAAATTTCAAAGTTCTTCTCCTATTTGCCTCTATTTTATGTATTAGGTTTAGTTTCCGGATGTTCCGTAACGCTACAACACCCTAATTGTTTTAGGTCCTGCTCCAACTCTTGGTGAGCGGTAGGTTCAGGCGGTATGGTCGGACTGACCATCCGGGCGACGACCAACGCTTTAACGGATTTCGGTCCGCTACTTTCCGCCACGTTTGCACTGACAGACTAATTCCTAATCCGGCCTCACCTCTCTCTATCTGTAAGCGCACTCTCACCAGACTTTCTCTCAACTATCTGCGTGTGAAAGGAGTTCAGGAAACTCAAAAAGTGAGGAGAGATGGGGCCATGGTGGCCCTTAAGTAGCCAACGTGTCGCCGCCAGTTCCCAAATTAGAACAGGATTAGGGTTCTGTTCCCAAGGCGTGTCCTCTAGCCTTGTAGGCGGGATCCCTAGACCGTAGGTGGCGACATTCTGGTTCATTTCCGAATACCGTACCGTAGCCGGATCGGAAACCTATTTCCGGATGAAGCCGTATTCCAAACTTGAGCCTCTCCGGAAGATAATCATTGTTTCTTAAACACAAAAACTTAGAATTTTCTAATCTATTACATCTATTCTACTCTATCTATGTGGAAATTGAGTTTCTGTGTTGTGACAGTGCCACAACAATTGAGCCTTCTATAATTGCCTTGAAATTTGGTACCTCCTCAATCAAGTGAGGAATTGTAGATACAGAATCCACATCCATGAAGGATTTTATGAGAGATGGGATGGTAGGGAAGCTTTCTTTCTTTAATTGCATACTCCATCTCCCGAACAAGGCATCAATGTCGTCATGCATGTGACCAACTAGCATGAAACTAACATAAAACTCCCAAAAAACCTTCTTAGCAACAAGGAGGGACCAAAATGCAAATACATACCAATATTTGTTGTCTCCAATGGCGTTGTCCATTTGAACATTCATGTTATGACTCCGTCATGCATTTGGACTGCGTGGCAACTAATGCTAAGAGGGGGATTAAAGGAGCAGTTACACAATTCATGCGGTTACGGTGGTTAGCTTTCAGGACACTCGTTCACTCTAAAAGCCTATGAGAGGGTTTTGTCTCTCACCTTGCATTTTCTTAATATCATGGACTGTTACATACTCTTGTTCTTCTAGCTCGCAATGTGATTCTCGTGTGATTTACTGAGTCAAACAATCTCTTAATCTACGGGTATGGAAGGGAAATGGCAAAACGAAGGGAATCTTGTAGGTCAGACCATAGAGTGGTGATGTAAGGAGCTGGAAGGTGAGACTAGAGCGTCCGATATGCAACTCAAAGTTGGTTCTGACATAATGCAAGATCATGAATGTCCATGCTCTTAACCCAAGGAGTAGACCCGGCGCTATAGCTTACTCAGAAATCACAAAGGTTCTAAAGTCCAGATAATCCGTAACTGAATTATTAATTCGGGTGACGGGCGGGCCGCCTGACAATAAGGGTGTTGACCGGAGAATTGGAAATCGACATAGATCAGAAGACAAGGTTGACAGGACGTTTGTACGTCCGAGCGTCCCATCGACGTAGGCGCTAACCCTCAGATGTCTTTTGACATACATGATTTTGAATTTCTACTGTCCAATGGATGGTTGGATGGGCTGTTGGGCGGGCTGACTGTTGGACGAATGGGCCACTGGGGCGTCGGGCGGACAAGGGGGCTGTAGGTCCAATTGGGTGTTTGCTTACCTGTCTAACGGTACGACCAGTTGTCGTAGCACAAGAAAGCACTAATCCTTCTATTGGTGTTAATTATTGGTTAAAACACCATTTAGGATGATTTGTATATTGTTCCATAGAGATTTAGTTTGTAATTCCTAAATGATGACCGGATCAAGATACGGAAATCAATCCTCAACTCTCACACACATACAAGAGGAATCAGAATACCTACACTCACGTTCCGACTTACTCCTAATCCTATCTCCTTTTGATACTGTAATCTTATACTTATCTAACAACTAGGAAGAAGTGTTCCTAAACCTTGTTTCGGTTCCGGTTCCAATTGTTGCACGCGTAGTTAGCGCGTAAGTATCTTTAACACAAAAATATCATAGGATAACACGAGTTATCGTCCCGGGGAATTTTAGTATGTTCAGGGTTGACAGGACGTCTGGCCGGCAGACGTAGGTGCTGACCCTTGGACAACTTTTGACATACCTGCTTTTTAAGGTCGACCGTCCAGTGGATGGTCGAACGGCCCGTCAGCGCGAACGGGCTGTCAGCGCGGATGGGCTGTCGGGCAGACAAGGCGTCGGGCTAGTATACAATTCCATGGATAGGATCATACGGACGGGCCGTCAAGCGCGCGAACTCTCGGACGGACGGGGCATGTGCCTACCCGTCCGATGGTCTCATCAACCGTCCGCGAGACAATCCGCCACCTCCGTTTGTTGGTGCGACCGCCTTTGACGGTGGCTGCGCGATCTAGCAGACGCCGGTTTCTGTCCGCACAATCTGCCTGTCCAATTCTGGAGCGTCCGATTTGCACGTACGCATCCGCATTGTTTGGTCCGCCTTTGGACGGCATAAATAGCACGGCGGACGGCTTATTCTTCACAATCATTTCCCATGCAGAGTGGGTGATCCAGTGTCTTTGTGTGGCTCTGCGCGGCTCTTTGGTGTTGGTGTGTGAACAATTGTGCTCGGATACTGAATTGCACCAAATTATTTTGGTGATTACTTGGTTTTGAAGGCCTCATTAACAACTTCACCCCGTTTCATTGGCAATTGTCACACATTTTGTTCAGTTGTTCTAAAGATTCATCTGAACTTCGTCATCAAATCATTTCATTTTAATCAAAATTATCATGCCTCGCGGTAAAAGCTCAAAGTCTAATAAACTAATGGTATTGTTGACACATCTGCATCTCTTCTATGCAAGTTGTCACAACACGGAAACCTAATTTCCGTATAGATAGAGTAGAATAGATGGAATAGATAGAGATTTTTTTATTTTTTTCGGTTAAGAAATGGTAGATGTCTTCCGGAAAAGCTTACGTTTGAAATAAGCCTTCATCCGGAAATTAGTTTCCGATCCGACCAGATTAGGGTTTCCGGAAATGAACCGGAACGCCGCCACCTACGGACTAGGGATCCGGCCTACGAGGCTAGGGGACGCGCCTCGGGAACGGAAACCTAATCCAGTTTCAATCCGAGAACTCGTGGTGCTGTTCTGGCTATTTAAGGACCACCACCCGCCTTTCTCTCTTCATCTTTTGAGTTTCCAAACTCGTTCGCGCGTAGCTAGTTGAGTGAAAGTCTGGTGAGAGTGCATTTACAGATAGAGAGAGGTGAGGCCGGATTAGGGTTACTTGGTCGGTGCAGCGATGGCGGAAAGTAGCGCGCCGCGATCCGCCAAATCGTCGGTGGTTGCCCGGATGGTGAGTCCGTCCATACCGACAGACCCCACCGCTCGACAGGAGTTGGAGCAGGATCTCCGGAGATTAGGGTGCGCCAGATTGATAGACCGGCCGTGGAATCTGAGAGGGGAAGAGTTGATTCAGGAGTTGATTAATGGGACTTCAAACCAGTACAAACTGACGGTGCGAGGGCAATCCAAAGGGTGGACAGAGGACGTATGGGCGGAAGTTTATTCTTTCCGGAAGTTTGGAGACGGGTTTGCCTCTAGGGCGGATAAGTACGCCACTGGGAAGTTCCGGAACCCTCCTCACGCGAAGGAAAGATACGCGATCAGCGACTGTGTGGACGAGCGCCACAAGAGGGTGTTGAACTTCCTCATCCCGATACTGTATCCGGAAAAGCCTACCCGGGTTACGGTCATAATGGCCAACACGATTTTTGGAGCAATGGAGGAGAGAGTAGTGCACTGGGGACGGATCATAGCCCAGGTGGTGTCAAAGCTTGCGGACCATGTGTCCAAAAGCCGGTACAGCCCCATCAACCCCTATCTCTTCCACATCTACCACCACGGAGATGTATTAACGTCGGATGAGATGCTGGTGTACAACACCGGGTTGGAGTTGGTCAAATACGACCTTACGGATGAGCTAGAGAAGAACGAGCCGATGGAGGCGGAGGAAGACGATCCGGAAGAGGAAGCCTTGGAGCGGAAGAAGCCCAGACGGAAATCGACGGATCCGGGTTCACAGGGGAAGCAACCTGAGACGGAACCATGGGAACCAAGCCCAGTTCTGGAAGAGGAGAAGCCACCTCTAAGGGAGTTCTTCGACATCGGATTTGATTGGATGCATCAGGCCCAGAACTTACACCACAAGGCCATCCAGTTCATGGAGGAGGTGGCGACGGAGCTGAACGTACCACCCGCGGAGATCATCGAAGAAATTCGGCAAAGGCCGAATCCGGAAGCCATCCGTCATAAAGACGAGCAGATCCGGATCCTGGAGAGAAGCCGAGAGGAGGCGGAAAGCCGGAGGAATTGGGCACAAGGAGAATGCGAGGCGGCACAGAAGAATGAAAGGGACGCCATGCAGATGGTCCGGAACCTCCAAGCCCTGATCGAACAACCGGCGGAGGTGGTGAACAAGGCGAGGCTCTATGACGTCCAATTAGTGGCAGGAGGACACGTATCCGGATCCAAGGTCGTAATGATCCTTATGGATTTCGAGGCCCGGATGCAGAAGGTGCTTCAAGAGATGCAGACTCTGGTGGCTCGAGTCGATCCGGATAGGGCGATGGACTTCTCGACTTTTTCGGAAGCGGATCTCACCACCAACCCGTATCTGCAGACTCCGCCGAAACCAGTCGTGGGGATTCCGGTACTGTCACAGCCAGGAGGATTGCAGTCTCTCCTGAAGCCGCATGTGCAACGCGAATGGTTGGCTCAGAGAACATATTCTCCGGGCTAGAGTCAAAGGGAGGGGCAGAGCGTTCCGAAGCAGGGCGGAACCTCCACACCAGCTCATACTCAGACACCGGAAGAAGGGATGCAAATCCGGGGTAATTTACTCAACCGGATTGGAGCAGTGGAGAATCCGGCCAAATCACATCCGGACAACTTTGTCCACATGCAGGAGGAGACTCCAGTGAAGCCATCATCCCCGAAGCTTGTCAACGAACCGATCAACTTGGATTCACCGATCCGTGAGATGGAGATTCTCGAATCCGAAAAGGAGGACTTCGAGACGGAATCTGCGACGGAAACGGATGATGAAGAGGATTCACCACCAAAGAAGCGGAAGATCCAGACACGAGCGGCCGGAAAGCTCACACCACTGCCGAAGACTAGGGCGAGGACATCTCAAGTGCAGACGGGGAGCAGCTCGAAGAAGACGAAGAAAGTAGGATTTAGAAGTTAGATTTTGATTTTAGAGTTTTCCGGAATGGATTTTCCATATGTGGACCTGTTTCCGGAATTTTAGGGATAACTTTCATTAGCATTCCGGTTATCTCGGATGCTTTTGTGGTTGGTTAGCTTGATTTTCGGTTGTCTTTTTCCTTTTTGTTTTGGCTTTAAATGGTGAGCAGGTCTGTTGCTCATTCATTCCATCCTTATGCAATTTCAATTTTCATTTCATTTACCTTACTTTGATCCAAGCCACTTAGTGAACTGTCCATGTTCTAAAGTATTTTTAAGAACTTGAGTGATGTGTTTGTGTGCTTTGTGAGTTGTGAGGAACCGGGAAGGAGGAATCCGGATTCATGGCTGTTTTGATTTAGATCTTAGAAGAGGATCCTTGAAGGAGTTAGATCGGATTTGTGGGACTTGTGCATTTAGGGTCTTTAAATTACTAGAACAGTAATCCGATTGGAGTGAAGAAGGTGAGGTTCCGGAACTATTCCTAGTTCCGTGCGGAGTTAAGCGGCCGCCAAGGGGAATACCCCCACTTACCGGAAGACCTGCCAACTGCAGCACCAACTACTTTTTCGTGAATTTTCTCTTGTGTCTATATCGAATAATCGTGTATCTGTCGTTGTAGGGGATAAGGGGAAACGGATCCTGTGTGACCTGCTTCCCGGATAGGCCATCCGGAAAGCCGTGAGGAGACGGGAACCTACTTCGTAGCAACATTTAGATCTATTGAGTGTCTTGGGTTGTTTTGTAGGTGTTAGAATATGTGATTGACAAGCGGTGGAGTCCTTGCCTCTTTAAAGTGTAAAAGCGGACCCCCTGAAGGTAAAACAGGGGTATTACAAACCGAAGAGTTATTGTATCCGGATTCCGGAAAAGGACGGATCCGGATTAGAAACCGGAAAGAAGTAAAGTTCTGGAAGAGGGAAAGAGAGGTTTTGGGTTCCCTTGGGGTGTTTTAGAGATAATCCAATTAAATCCAAATTCATAGCAACATAGTAGAGTCCCTGGGACGATTTTCCGTGTCATCTAACCACAATTGTGTGTTAAAGGTGCTTACACCTAGATTACGCGTACAACACAAGTATGCAATAGAAGGATCCACTTACCACCTCTTCTTCAAGGTTTCAGTCCGTTCACTCTAAAAGGTGAACGTATACAAGGACTTCATTGGTTCATTACGTAACGTAGTCATGCCCCAATCGCAAACTCCAATGTAAACTCGTAACTCATCATCGGGAAAGTGAAACATAATGTTGTCCATTAAAAGACCATTGTGCAAATGTCTAGCGCTGTGCACTACATTCATGAGGTGCACCAATGCCCATACAAGCTCTATGCGCTTCTTTCTCCAACGACCGAAAAAAAAAGCTTTGGTCACCTTTTCCGGGGTTGGTTGAGAATAAGCCAATCAAATGGCAATGTTATCTGGATATTCCTTATCCATTTTTAATATTTGCTCCAATGTTCCGCCATTCCACCAATACGAGTATCCTTTATTCTGCGTTGCATGAACAACAGAAAACCGGATAACTCCATCATGTGGAATTCTCACTGCCATTGACTCGTTTTGGTGTTCCAACCTTACGAGCTGAGGTCGTAAGCGTTGTTGATGAGATACCTTCGTTGCGAACTCCCAAAATGTAGGTATCTCATGACATCCTTCAATTCAGACCCTCTGAATTGTTGCATATCCACACACTGGTGAATGAACAACTCTGCCCTAAAAATGACATGTTCAAAAGCACCATCACCTACGCGGTGTTGCTTCCTGTACTTTTCTAACATCACCTTTGTATTCCACAATGCATCATGGACCTTGCTCCTCAGAAATTATTGAAAGACCTTCTCCATTTCATGAATCCACTGAGGTACATTTAAAGCATCCATAAACTTTTGTGCCATATCTCCATGCCAACCGTTTGACTCATTGGATGACCCCTATGAATCGGATGGTCGCCTTCCTCTTTGGGCCATCCGACCCTCTTATCCAAAGCGAACGCCTTGACTGACCGGCTGATTGGACGGACCCGATGAGGCGGACAGACAGCCGTCCGCTTCGTCAGGACCGTCCAATCAGTCGGATGCCACCCGTTCATCTCATCGGACAACCCCGATGAATCAGACGGCCGCCGTCCTCTGTGGGCCGTCCGACTGATCGGACGAGTTCGGCGAAGGCATCGGAATATCAGACGGACCCGTCCGATCAGCGGGCGCGTGGGCAATCCGCCTGATCGGACAACCCCTCTCAAAAGGAGATGAATGTGGGAGATTTTTCGAGGCCGTCCGACCAAGCGGACAGGTGCATCATCTGACTCCTAAAACGACCTCGACCAGCGAATATTGACAAGGACGAGAAAGACAAAATTTTCATCGAGATTCACCTTCTTACTTAAAGAACTTGAATCATTAAACATAACTCCAGTAATTTTTTAAAGCAATGGTCTTTAATCTTATACCCTAAACCCTATATCCTAAAACCTAAATTCTAAATTGCATACCCTAAAGTTACAAATGTAATAAATCATAACTAATTTCAAATATGAAAACAAATGCAAATTAAGTTCCCCAAGAAATATATGGACCATCTTCAATTAAGGACTCAGCTTGAGGATTCTTAATTGGGTTTAGGTATTTCTTGATTTCATAGCACGCACAAGTTTGCAAATAAAACTTTGAAGTCAATTATTAAATTCTTATGTAAATATTTTTTGTTAAACAAATTCAAGAATAGACTTCTTATGTAACTTTATCAGCACCATTGTCCCACAATTGTTGAATGAATTTCTACCTCAAAGAATTCATCAATGAGCAATTGTGCATGGAGTTTAAAAATTAAATGTTTACTTCTCTAGCTTTTCTAAAATGGGATGTTTGGTCACTTAATGAATATTTCCATCAAATGCCATAGAATTTCATTTGGAAAGCCACTTGAATGAAATTGTAGAAGTTGTAAATAATCTCTACTATTTGAATCCATGGAAATATTAGATTTTTGTGTAATTTAAATCCATTCCCACGTGCCCAAACAAAATATGGAATAAAACAGGGCTTCACTATACTTTAATAAATATTTCCATCAAATGCCATAGAATTTCATTTGGAAAGCCACTTGAATGAAATTGTAGAAGTTGTAAATAATCTCTACTATTTAAATCCATGGAAATATTAAATATTTGTGGATCTTAAATCCATTCCCACGTGCCCAAACTAAATATGGAATAAAACAAGGCCTCATTGTACTTTAATGGATATTTCCAACAAATGCCATAGAATTTCATTTGGGAAACCACTTGCAGGAAACTGTAGAAGTTGTAAATAATCTCTACTATTTGAATCTATGGAAATATTAAATTTTTCTGTAATTTAAATCCATTTCCAGGTGCCCAAACAAAATAGGGAATAAAACAGGGCCTCACTATACTTTAATGAATATTTCCATCAAACGCCACAGATTTTCATTTGGAAAGCCACTTGAATGAAATTGTAGAAGTTGTAAATAGTTTCTTCTATTTGAATCCATGGAAATATTAAATTTTTGTGTAATTTTAATCCATTCCCACGTGCCCAAACGAAATATAAAATAGAACAAGGCCTCACTGTGCTTTAATGAATATTTCCATCAAATGCCATAGATTTTCATTTGGGAAGCCACTTGCATGAAATTGTAGAAGTTGTAAATAATCACTACTATTTGAATCCATGGAAATATTAAATTTTTCTGTAATTTAAATCCATTTAGACGTGCCCAAACAAAATATGGAATAAAACAGGGCCTCACTGTACTTTAATGAATATTTCCATCAAAGGCCACAAAATTTCATTCATGAAGCCACTTGCATGAAATTGTAGAAGTTGTAAATAATCTCTACTATTTGAATCCATGGAAATATTAAATTTTTGTGTAATTTAAATCCATTTCCACGTGCCCAAACAAAGTAGGGAATAAAACAGGGCCTCACTGTACTTTAATGAATACTTCCATCAAATGCCATAGAATTCCATTTGGAAAGCCACTTGAATGAAATTGTAGAAGTTGTAAATACTTTCTTCTATTTGAATCCATGGAAATATTAAATTTTTGTGTAATTTAAATCCATTTCTACGTGCCCAAACAAAATACGGAATAAAACAGGGCCTCACTGTACTTTAATGAATATTTCCATCAAACACCATAGAGTTTCATTTGGGAAGCCACTTGCATGAAATTGTAGAAGTTGTAAATAATCTCTACTATTTGAATCCATGGAAATATTAAATTTTTGTGTAATTTAAATCCATTTCCACGTGCCCAAACAAAATAGGGAATAAAACAGGGCCTCACTATATTTTAATGAATATTTCCATCAAATGCCATAGAATTTCATTTGGAAAGCCACTTGAATGAAATTGTAGAAGTTGTAAATAGTTTCTTCTATTTGAATCCATGGAAATATTAAATTTTTGTGTAATTTTAATCCATTCCCACGTGCCCAAACGAAATATGGAATAGAACAAGGCCTCACTGTGCTTTAATGAATATTTCCATCAAACGCTATAGAGTTTCATTTGGGAAGCCACTTGCATGAAATTGTAGAAGTTGTAAATAATCACTACTATTTGAATCCATGGAAATATTAAATATTTGTGGATCCTAAATCCATTCCCACGTGCCCAAACAAAATATGGAATAAAACAAGGCCTCATTGTACTTTAATGGATATTTCCAACAAATGCCATAGAATTTCATTTGGGAAACCACTTGCAAGAAACTGTAGAAGTTGTTAGTATTTCCTGTTATTTGATTCCATGGAAATATTAAATTTCTCTGTAATTTAAATCCATTCCCACGTGCCCAAACAAAATATGGAATAAAACAGGGCCTCACTATACTTGAATGAATATTTCCATCAAACGCCACAGAATTTCATATGGAAAGCCACTTGAATGAAATTGTAGAAGTTGTCAATAATCTCTACTATTTGAATCCATGGAAATATTAAATTTTTCTGTAATTTAAATCCATTTAGACGTGCCCAAACAAAATATGGAATAAAACAGGGCCTCACTGTACTTTAATGAATATTTCCATCAAACGCCACAGAATTTCATTTGGAAAGCCACTTGAATGAAACTGTAGAAGTTGTAAATAATCTCTACTATTTGAATCCATGGAAATATTAAATTTTTCTGTAATTTAAATCCATTTCTACGTGCCCAAACAAAATATGGAATAAATCAGGGCCTCTCTGTACATTAATGAATACTTCCATCAAATGCCATAGAATTTCATTTGGGAAGCCACTTGAATGAAATTGTAGAAGTTGTAAATAATCTCTACTATTTGAATCCATGGAAATATTAAATTTTTCTGTAACTTAAATCCATTCCCACGTGCCCATACAAAATATGGAATGAAACAGGGCCTCACTGTACTTTAATGAATATTTCCATTAAATGCCATAGAATTTCATTTGGGAAGCCACTTGAAGGAAATTGTAGAAGTTGTAAATACTCTCTACTATTTGAATCCATGGAAATATTAAATTTTTGTGTAATTTAAATCCATTTCCACGTGCCCAAACAAAATAGGGAATAAAACAGGGCCTCACTGTACATTAATGAATATTTCCATCAAATGTCATAGAGTTTCATTTGGAAAGCCACTTGCAGGAAATTGTAGAAGTTGTAAATAATCTCTACTATTTGGATCCATGGAAATATTAAATTTTTGTGTAACTTAAATCCATTTCCACGTGCCCAAACAAAATATGGAATAAAACAGGGCCTCACTGTACTTTCATGAATATTTCCATTAAATGCCATAGAGTTTCATTTGGGAAACCACTTGCATGAAATTGTAGAAGTTGTAAATACTCTCTACTATTTGAATCCATGGAAATATTAAATTTTTGTGTAATTTAAATCCATTTCCACGTGCCCAAACACAATATGGAATAAAACAGGGCCTCAGTGTACATTAACGAATATTTCCATCAAACGCCACAGAACTTCATTTGGAAAGCCACTTGAATGAAATTGTAGAAGTTGTAAATAATCTCTACTATTTGAATCCATGGAAATATTAAATATTTGTGGATCTTAAATCCATTCCCACGTGCCCAAACAAAATATGGAATAAAACAGGGCCTCATTGTACTTTAATGAGTATTTCCATCATATGCCATAGAATTTCATGTGGAAAGCCACTTGCAGGAAATTGTAGAAGTTGTAAATAGTTTCTTCTATTTGAATCCATGGAAATATTAAATTTTTGTGTAATTTAAATCCATTCCCACGTGCCCAAACGAAATATGGAATAAAACAGGGCCTCACTGTACTTTAATGAATATTTCCATCAAACGCCATAGATTTTCATTTGGGAAGCCACTTGCATGAAATTGTAGAAGTTGTAAATAATCTCTACTATTTGAATCCATGGAAATATTAAATTTTTGTGTAATTTAAATCCATTTCCACGTGCCCAAACAAAATAGGGAATAAAACAGGGCCTCATTGTACTTTAATGAATACTTCCATCAAATGCCATAGAATTCCATTTGGAAAGCCACTTGAATGAAATTGTAGAAGTTGTAAATACTTTCTTCTATTTGAATCCATGGAAATATTAAATTTTTGTGTAATTTAAATCCATTTCTACGTGCCCAAACAAAATACGGAATAAAACAGGGCCTCACTGTACTTTAATGAATATTTCCATCAAACGCCATAGAGTTTCATTTGGGAAGCCACTTGCATGAAATTGTAGAAGTTGTAAATAATCTCTACTATTTGAATCCATGGAAATATTAAATTTTTGTGTAATTTAAATCCATTTCCACGTGCCCAAACAAAATAGGGAATAAAACAGGGCCTCACTATATTTTAATGAATATTTCCATCAAATGCCATAGAATTTCATTTGGAAAGCCACTTGAATGAAATTGTAGAAGTTGTAAATAGTTTCTTCTATTTGAATCCATGGAAATATTAAATTTTTGTGTAATTTTAATCCATTCCCACGTGCCCAAACGAAATATGGAATAGAACAAGGCCTCACTGTGCTTTAATGAATATTTCCATCAAACGCTATAGAGTTTCATTTGGGAAGCCACTTGCATGAAATTGTAGAAGTTGTAAATAATCACTACTATTTGAATCCATGGAAATATTAAATATTTGTGGATCCTAAATCCATTCCCACGTGCCCAAACAAAATATGGAATAAAACAAGGCCTCATTGTACTTTAATGGATATTTCCAACAAATGCCATAGAATTTCATTTGGGAAACCACTTGCAAGAAACTGTAGAAGTTGTTAGTACTTCCTGTTATTTGATTCCATGGAAATATTAAATTTCTCTGTAATTTAAATCCATTCCCACGTGCCCAAACAAAATATGGAATAAAACAGGGCCTCACTATACTTGAATGAATATTTCCATCAAACGCCACAGAATTTCATATGGAAAGCCACTTGAATGAAATTGTAGAAGTTGTCAATAATCTCTACTATTTGAATCCATGGAAATATTAAATTTTTCTGTAATTTAAATCCATTTAGACGTGCCCAAACAAAATATGGAATAAAACAGGGCCTCACCGTACTTTAATGAATATTTCCATCAAACGCCACAGAATTTCATTTGGAAAGCCACTTGAATGAAACTGTAGAAGTTGTAAATAATCTCTACTATTTGAATCCATGGAAATATTAAATTTTTCTGTAATTTAAATCCATTTCTACGTGCCCAAACAAAATATGGAATAAATCAGGGCCTCTCTGTACATTAATGAATACTTCCATCAAATGCCATAGAATTTCATTTGGGAAGCCACTTGAATGAAATTGTAGAAGTTGTAAATAATCTCTACTATTTGAATCCATGGAAATATTAAATTTTTCTGTAACTTAAATCCATTTCCACGTGCCCATACAAAATATGGAATGAAACAGGGCCTCACTGTACTTTAATGAATATTTCCATTAAATGCCATAGAATTTCATTTGGGAAGCCACTTGAAGGAAATTGTAGAAGTTGTAAATACTCTCTACTATTTGAATCCATGGAAATATTAAATTTTTGTATAATTTAAATCCATTTCCACGTGCCCAAACAAAATAGGGAATAAAACAGGGCCTCACTGTACATTAATGAATATTTCCATCAAATGTCATAGAGTTTCATTTGGAAAGCCACTTGCAGGAAATTGTAGAAGTTGTAAATAATCTCTACTATTTGGATCCATGGAAATATTAAATTTTTGTGTAACTTAAATCCATTTCCACGTGCCCAAACAAAATATGGAATAAAACAGGGCCTCACTGTACTTTCATGAATATTTCCATTAAATGCCATAGAGTTTCATTTGGGAAGCCACTTGCATGAAATTGTAGAAGTTGTAAATACTCTCTACTATTTGAATCCATGGAAATATTAAATTTTTGTGTAATTTAAATCCATTTCCACGTGCCCAAACAAAATATGGAATAAAACAGGGCCTCACTGTACATTAACGAATATTTCCATCAAACGCCACAGAACTTCATTTGGAAAGCCACTTGAATGAAATTGTAGAAGTTGTAAATAATCTCTACTATTTGAATCCATGGAAATATTAAATATTTGTGGATCTTGAATCCATTCCCACGTGCCCAAACAAAATATGGAATAAAACAGGGCCTCATTGTACTTTAATGAATATTTCCATCAAACGCCACAGAACTTCATTTGGAAAGCCACTTGAATGAAATTGTAGAAGTTGTAAATAATCTCTACTATTTGAATCCATGGAAATATTAAATTTTTGTGTAATTTAAGTCCATTTCTATGTGCCCAAACAAAATATGGAATAAAATAGGGCCTCACTGTACATTAATGAATATTTCCATCAAACGCCACAGAACTTCATTTGGAAAGCCACTTGAATGAAATTGTAGAAGTTGTAAATAATCTCTACTATTTGAATCCATGGAAATATTAAATTTTTGTGTAATTTAAATCCATTCCCACGTGCCCAAACAAAATAGGGAATAAAACAGGGCCTCACTGTACATTAATGAATATTTCCATCAAATGTCATAGAGTATCATTTGGAAAGCCACTTGCAGGAAATTGTAGAAGTTGTAATAATCTCTACTATTTGGATCCATGGAAATATTAAATTTTTGTGTAACTTAAATCCATTTCCACGTGCCCAAACAAAATATGGGATAAAACAGGGCCTCACTGTACTTTCATGAATATTTCCATTAAATGCCATCGAATTTCATTTGGGAAGCCACTTGCATGAAATTGTAGAAGTTGTAAATACTTTCTACTATTTGAATCCATGGAAATATTAAATTTTTGTGTAATTTAAGTCCATTTCTATGTGCCCAAACAAAATATGGAATAAAACAGGGCCTCACTGTACATTAACGAATATTTCCATCAAACACCACAGAACTTCATTTGGAAAGCCACTTGAATGATATTGTAGAAGTTGTAAATAATCTCTACTATTTGAATCCATGGAAATATTAAATATTTGTGGGTCTTAAATCCATTCCCACGTGCCCAAACAAGATATGGAATAAAACAGGGCCTCATTGTACTTTAATGGGTATTTCCATCATATGCCATAGAATTTCATGTGGAAAGCCACTTGAATGAAATTGTAGAAGTTGTAAACAATCTGTACTATTTGAATCCATGGAAATATTAAATTTTTCTGTAAATTAAATCCATTTCCACGTGCCCAAACGAAATATGGAATAGAACAGGGCCTCTCTGTACTTTAATGAATATTTCCATCAAACGCCACAGAATTTCATTTCGGAAGCCACTTGCATGAACTTGTAGAAGTTGTAAACAATCTCTACTATTTCAATCCATGGAAATATTAAATTTTTGTGTAATTTAAATCCATTTCTACGGGCCCAAACAAAATATGGAATAAAATAGGGCCTCACTGTACATTAACGAATATTTCCATCAAACGCCACAGAACTTCATTTGGAAAGCCACTTGAATGAAATTGTAGAAGTTGTAAATAATCTCTACTATTTGAATCCATGGAAATATTAAATATTTGTGGATCTTAAATCCATTCCCACGTGCCCAAACAAAATATGAAATAAAACAGGGCCTCATTGTACTTTAATGGGTATTTCCATCATATGCCATAGAATTTCATGTGGAAAGCCACTTGAATGAAATTGTAGAAGTTGTAAACAATCTGTACTATTTGAATCCATGGAAATATTAAATTTTTCTGTAAATTAAATCCATTTGCACGTGCCCAAACGAAATATGGAATAGAACAGGGCCTCTCTGTACTTTAATGAATATTTCCATCAATCGCCACAGAATTTCATTTCGGAAGACACTTGCATGAACTTGTAGAAGTTGTAAACAATCTCTACTATTTCAATCCATGGAAATATTAAATTTTTGTGTAATTTAAATCCATTTCTACGTGCCCAAACAAAACATGGAATAAAACGTGGCCTCACCGTACTTTAATGAATATTTCCATCAAATGCCATAGAATTTCATGTGGAAAGCCACTTGAATGAAATTGTAGAAGTTGTAAACAATCTATACTATTTGAATCCATGGAAATATTAAATTTTTCTGTAAATTAAATCCATTTCCACGTGCCCAAACAAAATATGGAATAGAACAGGGCCTCTCTGTACTTTAAAGAATATTTCCATCAAATGCCATAGAATTTCATTTGGAAAGCCACTTGGATGAAATTGTAGAAGTTGTAAATAATCTCTACTATTTGAATCCATGGAAATATTAAATTTTTCTGTAATTTAAGTCCATTTCGACGTGCCCAAATAAAATATGGAATAAAACAGGGCCTCACTGTACATTAATGAATATTTCCATCAAATGCCATAGAATTTCATTTGGAAAGCCACTTGAATGAAATTGTAGAAGTTGTAATTAATCTCTACCATTTGAATCCATGGAAATATTAAATTTTTGTGTAATTTAAATCCATTCCCACGTGCCCAAACAAAATACGGAATAAAACATGGCCTCACTGTACTTTAATGAATATTTCCATCAAACGCCATAGAGTTTCATTTGTGAAGCCACTTGCATGAAATTGTAGAAGTTGAAAATAATCTCTACTATTTGAGTCCATGGAAATATTAAATTTTTGTGTAACTTAAATCCATTTTCACGTGCCCAAACGAAATATGGAATAGAACAAGGCCTCACTGTACTCTAATGAATATTTCCATCAAACGCCATAGAATTTCATTTGGAAAGCCACTTGAGTGAAATTGTAGAAGTTGTAAATAGTTTCTTCTATTTGAATCCATGGAAATATTAAATTTTTGTGTAATTTAAATCCATTCCCACGTGCCCAAACGAAATATGGAATAGAACAAGGCCTCACCGTACTTTAATGAATATTTCCATCAAACGCCATAGAGTTTCATTTGGGAAGCCACTTGCATGAAATTGTAGAATTTGTAAATTATTTACTACTATTTCAATCCATGGAATTATTAAATATTTGTGGATCTTAAATCCATTCACACGTGCCCAAACTAAATATGGAACAAAAGAAGGCCTCATTGTACTTTAATGGATATTTCCAACAAATGCCATAGAATTTCATTTAGAAAGGCACTTGAATGAAATTGTAGAAGTTGTAAATAGTTTCTTCTATTTGAATCCATGGAAATATTAAATTTTTCTGTAATTTAAATCCATTTCCACGTGCGCAAACAAAATATGGAATAAAACAGGGCCTCACTGTACTTTTATTGATATTTCCATCAAACGCCATAGAGTTTCATTTGGGAAGCCACTTGCATGAAATTGTAGAAGTTGTAAATAATCTCAACTATTTAAATCCATGGAAATATTAAATTTTTGTGTAGTTTAAATCCATTTCCACGTGCCCAAACAAAATATGGAATAAAACAGGGCCTCACTGTACTTTGATGAATATTTCCATCAAACGCCATAGAGTTTCATTTGGGAAGCCACTTGCATGAAATTGTAGAAGTTGTAAATAATCTCTACTATTTGAATCCATGGAAATAATAAATTTTTGTGTAGTTTAAATCCATTTCCACGTGCCCAAACAAAATATGGAATAGAACAGGGCCTCACTGTACTTTAATGAATATTTCCATCAAATGCCATAGAGTTTCATTTGGGAAGCCACTTCCATGAAATTGTAGAAGTTGTAAACAATCTCTACTATTTGAATCCATGGAAATATTAAATTTTTCTGTAATTTAAATCCATTTCTACGTGCCCAAATAAAATATGGAATAAAACAAGGCCTCACTATATATTAATGAATATTTCCATCAAATGCCATAGAATTTCATTTGGAAAGCCACTTGAATGATATTGTAGAAGTTGTAAATAATCTCTACTATTTGAATCCATGGAAATATTAAATTTTTCTGTAATTTAAGTCCATTTCGACGTGCCCAAATAAAATATGGAATAAAACAGGGCCTCACTGTACATTAATGAATATTTCCATCAAATGCCATAGAATTTCATTTGGAAAGCCACTTGAATGAAATTGTAGAAGTTGTAATTAATCTCTACCATTTGAATCCATGGAAATATTAAATTTTTGTGTAATTTAAATCCATTCCCACGTGCCCAAACAAAATACGGAATAAAACATGGCCTCACTGTACTTTAATGAATATTTCCATCAAACGCCATAGAGTTTCATTTGTGAAGCCACTTGCATGAAATTGTAGAAGTTGAAAATAATCTCTACTATTTGAGTCCATGGAAATATTAAATTTTTGTGTAACTTAAATCCATTTTCACGTGCCCAAACGAAATATGGAATAGAACAAGGCCTCACTGTACTCTAATGAATATTTCCATCAAACGCCATAGAATTTCATTTGGAAAGCCACTTGAGTGAAATTGTAGAAGTTGTAAATAGTTTCTTCTATTTGAATCCATGGAAATATTAAATTTTTGTGTAATTTAAATCCATTCCCACGTGCCCAAACGAAATATGGAATAGAACAAGGCCTCACCGTACTTTAATGAATATTTCCATCAAACGCCATAGAGTTTCATTTGGGAAGCCACTTGCATGAAATTGTAGAATTTGTAAATTATTTACTACTATTTCAATCCATGGAATTATTAAATATTTGTGGATCTTAAATCCATTCACACGTGCCCAAACTAAATATGGAACAAAAGAAGGCCTCATTGTACTTTAATGGATATTTCCAACAAATGCCATAGAATTTCATTTAGAAAGGCACTTGAATGAAATTGTAGAAGTTGTAAATAGTTTCTTCTATTTGAATCCATGGAAATATTAAATTTTTCTGTAATTTAAATCCATTTCCACGTGCGCAAACAAAATATGGAATAAAACAGGGCCTCACTGTACTTTTATTGATATTTCCATCAAACGCCATAGAGTTTCATTTGGGAAGCCACTTGCATGAAATTGTAGAAGTTGTAAATAATCTCAACTATTTAAATCCATGGAAATATTAAATTTTTGTGTAGTTTAAATCCATTTCCACGTGCCCAAACAAAATATGGAATAAAACAGGGCCTCACTGTACTTTGATGAATATTTCCATCAAACGCCATAGAGTTTCATTTGGGAAGCCACTTGCATGAAATTGTAGAAGTTGTAAATAATCTCTACTATTTGAATCCATGGAAATAATAAATTTTTGTGTAGTTTAAATCCATTTCCACGTGCCCAAACAAAATATGGAATAGAACAGGGCCTCACTGTACTTTAATGAATATTTCCATCAAATGCCATAGAGTTTCATTTGGGAAGCCACTTCCATGAAATTGTAGAAGTTGTAAACAATCTCTACTATTTGAATCCATGGAAATATTAAATTTTTCTGTAATTTAAATCCATTTCTACGTGCCCAAATAAAATATGGAATAAAACAAGGCCTCACTATATATTAATGAATATTTCCATCAAATGCCATAGAATTTCATTTGGAAAGCCACTTGAATGAAATTGTAGAAGTTGTAAATAATCTCTACCATTTGAATCCATGGAAATATTAAATTTTGTGTAACTTAATTCCATTTCCACGTGCCCAAACAAAATATGGAATAATACAAGGCCTCCCTGTACATTAATGAATATTTCCATCATATGTTATAGAATTTCATTTGGAAAGCCACTTGAATGAAATTGTAGCAGTTGTAAATAATCTCTACTATTTGAATCCATAGAAATATTAAATTTTTGGGTAATTTAAATCCATTCCAACGTGCCCAAACAAAATACGGAATAAAACAGGGCCTCACTGTACTTTAATGAATATTTCCATCAAACGCCATAGAGTTTCATTTGGAAAGCCACTTGCATGAAATTGAAGAAGTTGTAAATAATCTCTACTATTTGAATCCATGGAAATATTAAATTTTTGTGTAATATAAATCCATTTCAACGTGTCTAAACAAAATATGAAATAAAACAGGGCCTCTCTGTACTTTAATAAATATTTCCATCATATGTTATAGAATTTCATTTGGAAAGCCACTTGAATGAAATTGTAGAAGTTGTAAATAATCTCTACTATTTGAATCCATGGAAATATTAAATTTTTGTGTAATTTAAATCCATCTCCACGTGCCCAAACAAAATAGGGAATAAAACAGGGCCTCACTGTACATTAATGAATATTTCCATCAAACGCCATAGAATTTCATTTGGAAAGCCACTTGAAGGAAATTGTAGAAGTTGTAAATAGTTTCTTCTATTTGAATCCATGGAAATATTAAATTTTTGTGTAATTTAAATCCCTTTCTACGTGCCCAAACAAAATATTGAATAAAACAGGGCCTCACTGTACTTTAATGAATATTTCCATCAAATGCCATAGAGTTTCATTTGGGAAGCCACTTGCATGAAATTATAGAAGTTGTAAATAATCTCTACTATTTGAATCCATGGAAATATTAAATTTTCGTGTAACTTAAATCCATTTCCACGTGCCCAAACAAAATATGGAATAAAACAGGGCCTCACTGTACTTTAATGAATTTTTCCATCAAACGCCACAGAATTTCATTTGGAAAGCCACTTGGATGAAATTGTAGAAGTTGTAAACAATCTCTACTATTTGAATCCATGGAAATATTAAATTTTTCTGTAATTTAAATCCATTTCTACGTGCCCAAATAAAATATGGAATAAAACAGGGCCTCACTATATATTAATGAATATTTCCATCAAATGCCATAGATTTTCATTTGGAAAGCCACTTGAATGAAATTGTAGAAGTTGTAAATAATCTCTACTATTTGAATCCATGGAAATATTAAATTTTTGTGTAACTTAATTCCATTTCCACGTGCCCAAACAAAATATGGAATAATACAGGGCCTCCCTGTACATTAATGAATATTTCCATCATATGTTATAGAATTTCATTTGGAAAGCCACTTGAATGAAATTGTAGCAGTTGTAAATAATCTCTACTATTTGAATCCATAGAAATATTAAATTTTTGGGTAATTTAAATCCATTCCAACGTGCCCAAACAAAATACGGAATAAAACAGGGCCTCACTGTACTTTAATGAATATTTCCATCAAACGCCATAGAGTTTCATTTGGAAAGCCACTTGCATGAAATTGTAGAAGTTGTAAATAATCTCTACTATTTGAATCCATGGAAATATTAGGTTTTTGTGTAATATAAATCCATTTCAACGTGTGTAAACAAAATATGAAATAAAACAGGGCCTCTCTGTACTTTAATAAATATTTCCATCATATGTTATAGAATTTCATTTGGAAAGCCACTTGAATGAAATTGTAGAAGTTGTAAATAATCTCTACTATTTGAATCCATGGAAATATTAAATTTTTGTGTAATTTAAATCCATCTCCACGTGCCCAAACAAAATAGGGAATAAAACAGGGCCTCACTGTACATTAATGAATATTTCCATCAAACGCCATAGAATTTCATTTGGAAAGCCACTTGAAGGAAATTGTAGAAGTTGTAAATAGTTTCTTCTATTTGAATCCATGGAAATATTAAATTTTTGTGTAATTTAAATCCCTTTCTACGTGCCCAAACAAAATATGGAATAAAACAGGGCCTCACTGTACTTTAATGAATATTTCCATCAAATGCCATAGAGTTTCATTTGGGAAGCCACTTGCATGAAATTATAGAAGTTGTAAATAATCTCTACTATTTGAATCCATGGAAATATTAAATTTTTGTGTAACTTAAATCCATTCCCACGTGCCCAAACAAAATATGGAATAAAGCAGGGCCTCACTGTGCTCTAATGGCCAGTTATATCAAATGTCATAGAGTTTCATTTGGAAAGTTACTTGCATAAAATTGTAGAAGTTGTAAATAATCTCTACTATTTGAATCCATGGAAATATTAAGTTTTTGTGTAATATAAATCCATTTCAACGTGTCTAAACAAAATATGAAATAAAACAGGGCCTCTCTGTACTTTAATAAATATTTCCATCATAGGTTATAGAATTTCATTTGGAAAGCCACTTGAATGAAATTGTAGAAGTGTTAAATAATCTCTACTATTTGAATCCATGGAAATATTAAATTTTTGTGTAATTTAAATCCATTTCCACGTGCCCAAACAAAATAGGGAATAAAACAGGGCCTCACTGTACATTAATGAATATTTCCATCAAACGCCATAGAATTTCATTTGGAAAGCCACTTGAAGGAAATTGTAGAAGTTGTAAATAGTTTCTTCTATTTGAATCCATGGAAATATTAAATTTTTGTGTAATTTAAATCCCTTTCTACGTGCCCAAACAAAATACTGAATAAAACAGGGCCTCACTGTACTTTAATGAATATTTCCATCAAATGCCATAGAGTTTCATTTGGGAAGCCACTTGCATGAAATTATAGAAGTTGTAAATAATCTCTGCTATTTGAATCCATGGAAATATTAAATTTTCGTGTAACTTAAATCCATTTCTACGTGCCCAAACAAAATATGGAATAAAACAGGGCCTCACTGTACTTTAATGAATATTTCCATCAAACGCCACAGATTTTCAGTTGGAAAGCCATTTGAATGAAATTGTAGAAGTTGTAAATAATCTCTACTATTTGAATCCATGGAAATATTAAATTTTCGTGTAACTTAAATCCATTTCTACGTGCCCAAACAAAATATGGAATAAAACAGGGCCTCATTGCTTAATGAATATTTCCATCAAACGCCATAGAAATTCATTTGGAAAGCCACTTGAAGGAAATTGTAGAAGTTGTAAATAGTTTCTTCTATTTGAATCCATGGAAATATTAAATTTTTGTGTAATTTAAATCCATTTCTACGTGCCCAAACAAAATATTGAATAAAACAGGGCCTCACTGTACTTTAATGAATATTTCCATCAAACGCCACAGATTTTCAGTTGGAAAGCCATTTGAATGAAATTGTAGAAGTTGTAAATAATCTCTACTATTTGAATCCATGGAAATATTAAATTTTTCTGTAATTTAAGTCCATTTCTACGTGCCCAAATAAAATATGGAATAAAACAGGGCCTCACTGTACATTAATGAATATTTCCATCAAATGTCATAGAGTATCATTTGGAAAGCCACTTGCAGGAAATTGTAGAAGTTGTAATAATCTCTACTATTTGGATCCATGGAAATATTAAATTTTTGTGTAACTTAAATCCATTTCCACGTGCCCAAACAAAATATGGAATAAAACAGGGCCTCACTGTACTTTCATGAATATTTCCATTAAATGCCATAGAATTTCATTTGGGAAGCCACTTGCATGAAATTGTAGA
Organism: Antitrichia curtipendula; assembly: GCA_951230915.1. Lineage (NCBI taxonomy): Eukaryota > Viridiplantae > Streptophyta > Bryopsida > Hypnales > Leucodontaceae > Antitrichia > Antitrichia curtipendula. Next base: position 2,938,595 of record OX579637.1, read on the forward strand.
AGTTGTAAATACTTTCTACTATTTGAATCCATGGAAATATTAAATTTTTGTGTAATTTAAGTCCATTTCTATGTGCCCAAACAAAATATGGAATAAAACAGGGCCTCACTGTACATTAACGAATATTTCCATCAAACACCACAGAACTTCATTTGGAAAGCCACTTGAATGATATTGTAGAAGTTGTAAATAATCTCTACTATTTGAATCCATGGAAATATTAAATATTTGTGGATCTTAAATCCATTCCCACGTGCCCAAACAAGATATGGAATAAAACAGGGCCTCATTGTACTTTAATGGGTATTTCCATCATATGCCATAGAATTTCATGTGGAAAGCCACTTGAATGAAATTGTAGAAGTTGTAAACAATCTGTACTATTTGAATCCATGGAAATATTAAATTTTTCTGTAAATTAAATCCATTTCCACGTGCCCAAACGAAATATGGAATAGAACAGGGCCTCTCTGTACTTTAATGAATATTTCCATCAAACGCCACAGAATTTCATTTCGGAAGCCACTTGCATGAACTTGTAGAAGTTGTAAACAATCTCTACTATTTCAATCCATGGAAATATTAAATTTTTGTGTAATTTAAATCCATTTCTACGTGCCCAAACAAAATATGGAATAAAATAGGGCCTCACTGTACATTAACGAATATTTCCATCAAACGCCACAGAACTTCATTTGGAAAGCCACTTGAATGATATTGTAGAAGTTGTAAATAATCTCTACTATTTGAATCCATGGAAATATTAAATATTTGTGGATCTTAAATCCATTCCCACGTGCCCAAACAAAATATGGAATAAAACAGGGCCTCATTGTACTTTAATGGGTATTTCCATCATATGCCATAGAATTTCATGTGGAAAGCCACTTGAATGAAATTGTAGAAGTTGTAAACAATCAGTACTATTTGAATCCATGGAAATATTAAATTTTTCTGTAAATTAAATCCATTTCCACGTGCCCAAACGAAATATGGAATAGAACAGGGCCTCTCTGTACTTTAATGAATATTTCCATCAAACGCCACAGAATTTCATTTCGGAAGCCACTTGCATGAACTTGTAGAAGTTGTAAACAATCTCTACTATTTCAATCCATGGAAATATTAAATTTTTGTGTAATTTAAGTCCATTTCTATGTGCCCAAACAAAATATGGAATAAAATAGGGCCTCACTGTACATTAATGAATATTTCCATCAAACGCCACAGAACTTCATTTGGAAAGCCACTTGAATGAAATTGTAGAAGTTGTAAATAATCTCTACTATTTGAATCCATGGAAATATTAAATATTTGTGTAATTTAAATCCATTTCAACGTGCCCAAACAAAATATGGAATAAAACAGGGCCTCATTGTACTTTAATGGGTATTTCCATCATATGCCATAGAATTTCATGTGGAAAGCCACTTGAATGAAATTGTAGAAGTTGTAAACAATCTGTACTATTTGAATCCATGGAAATATTAAATTTTTCTGTAAATTAAATGCATTTCCACGTGCCCAAACGAAATATGGAATAGAACAGGGCCTCTCTGTACTTTAAAGAATATTTCCATCAAATGCCATAGAATTTCATTTGGAAAGCCACTTGGATGAAATTGTAGAAGTTGTAAATAATCTCTACTATTTGAATCCATGGAAATATTAAATTTTTCTGTAATTTAAGTCCATTCCCACGTGCCCAAACAAAATACGGAATAAAACATGGCCTCACTGTACTTTAATGAATATTTCCATCAAACGCCATAGAGTTTCATTTGTGAAGCCACTTGCATGAAATTGTAGAAGTTGAAAATAATCTCTACTATTTGAATCCATGGAAATATTAAATTTTTGTGTAACTTAAATCCATTTTCACGTGCCCAAACGAAATATGGAATAGAACAAGGCCTCACTGTACTCTAATGAATATTTCCATCAAACGCCATAGAATTTCATTTGGAAAGCCACTTGAGTGAAATTGTAGAAGTTGTAAATAGTTTCTTCTATTTGAATCCATGGAAATATTAAATTTTTCTGTAATTTAAGTCCATTCCCACGTGCCCAAACAAAATACGGAATAAAACATGGCCTCACTGTACTTTAATGAATATTTCCATCAAACGCCATAGAGTTTCATTTGTGAAGCCACTTGCATGAAATTGTAGAAGTTGAAAATAATCTCTACTATTTGAATCCATGGAAATATTAAATTTTTGTGTAACTTAAATCCATTCCCACGTGCCCAAACGAAATATGGAATAGAACAAGGCCTCACCGTACTTTAATGAATATTTCCATCAAACGCCATAGAGTTTCATTTGGGAAGCCACTTGCATGAAATTGTAGAATTTGTAAATTATTTACTACTATTTCAATCCATGGAATTATTAAATATTTGTGGATCTTAAATCCATTCACACGTGCCCAAACTAAATATGGAACAAAAGAAGGCCTCATTGTACTTTAATGGATATTTCCAACAAATGCCATAGAATTTCATTTAGAAAGGCACTTGAATGAAATTGTAGAAGTTGTAAATAGTTTCTTCTATTTGAATCCATGGAAATATTAAATTTTTCTGTAATTTAAATCCATTTCCACGTGCGCAAACAAAATATGGAATAAAACAGGGCCTCACTGTACTTTAATGAATATTTCCATCAAACGCCATAGAGTTTCATTTGGGAAGCCACTTGCATGAAATTGTAGAAGTTGTAAATAATCTCAACTATTTAAATCCATGGAAATATTAAATTTTTGTGTAGTTTAAATCCATTTCCACGTGCCCAAACAAAACATGGAATAAAACAGGGCCTCACTGTACTTTGATGAATATTTCCATCAAACGCCATAGAGTTTCATTTGGGAAGCCACTTGCATGAAATTGTAGAAGTTGTAAATAATCTCTACTATTTGAATCCATGGAAATAATAAATTTTTGTGTAGTTTAAATCCATTTCCACGTGCCCAAACAAAATATGGAATAGAACAGGGCCTCACTGTACTTTAATGAATATTTCCATCAAATGCCATAGAGTTTCATTTGGGAAGCCACTTCCATGAAATTGTAGAAGTTGTAAACAATCTCTACTATTTGAATCCATGGAAATATTAAATTTTTCTGTAATTTAAATCCATTTCTACGTGCCCAAATAAAATATGGAATAAAACAAGGCCTCACTATATATTAATGAATATTTCCATCAAATGCCATAGAATTTCATTTGGAAAGCCACTTGAATGAAATTGTAGAAGTTGTAAATAATCTCTACCATTTGAATCCATGGAAATATTAAATTTTGTGTAACTTAATTCCATTTCCACGTGCCCAAACAAAATATGGAATAATACAGGGCCTCCCTGTACATTAATGAATATTTCCATCATATGTTATAGAATTTCATTTGGAAAGCCACTTGAATGAAATTGTAGCAGTTGTAAATAATCTCTACTATTTGAATCCATAGAAATATTAAATTTTTGGGTAATTTAAATCCATTCCAACGTGCCCAAACAAAATACGGAATAAAACAGGGCCTCACTGTACTTTAATGAATATTTCCATCAAACGCCATAGAGTTTCATTTGGAAAGCCACTTGCATGAAATTGAAGAAGTTGTAAATAATCTCTACTATTTGAATCCATGGAAATATTAAATTTTTGTGTAATATAAATCCATTTCAACGTGTCTAAACAAAATATGAAATAAAACAGGGCCTCTCTGTACTTTAATAAATATTTCCATCATATGTTATAGAATTTCATTTGGAAAGCCACTTGAATGAAATTGTAGAAGTTGTAAATAATCTCTACTATTTGAATCCATGGAAATATTAAATTTTTGTGTAATTTAAATCCATCTCCACGTCCCCAAACAAAATAGGGAATAAAACAGGGCCTCACTGTACATTAATGAATATTTCCATCAAACGCCATAGAATTTCATTTGGAAAGCCACTTGAAGGAAATTGTAGAAGTTGTAAATAGTTTCTTCTATTTGAATCCATGGAAATATTAAATTTTTGTGTAATTTAAATCCCTTTCTACGTGCCCAAACAAAATATGGAATAAAACAGGGCCTCACTGTACTTTAATGAATATTTCCATCAAATGCCATAGAGTTTCATTTGGGAAGCCACTTGCATGAAATTATAGAAGTTGTAAATAATCTCTACTATTTGAATCCATGGAAATATTAAATTTTCGTGTAACTTAAATCCAGTTCCACGTGCCCAAACAAAATATGGAATAAAACAGGGCCTCACTGTACTTTAATGAATTTTTCCATCAAACGCCACAGAATTTCATTTGGAAAGCCACTTGGATGAAATTGTAGAAGTTGTAAACAATCTCTACTATTTGAATCCATGGAAATATTAAATTTTTCTGTAATTTAAATCCATTTCTACGTGCCCAAATAAAATATGGAATAAAACAGGGCCTCACTATATATTAATGAATATTTCCATCAAATGCCATAGAATTTCATTTGGAAAGCCACTTGAATGAAATTGTAGAAGTTGTAAATAATCTCTACTATTTGAATCCATGGAAATATTAAATTTTTGTGTAACTTAATTCCATTTCCACGTGCCCAAACAAAATATGGAATAATACAGGGCCTCCCTGTACATTAATGAATATTTCCATCATATGTTATAGAATTTCATTTGGAAAGCCACTTGAATGAAATTGTAGCAGTTGTAAATAATCTCTACTATTTGAATCCATAGAAATATTAAATTTTTGGGTAATTTAAATCCATTCCAACGTGCCCAAACAAAATACGGAATAAAACAGGGCCTCACTGTACTTTAATGAATATTTCCATCAAACGCCATAGAGTTTCATTTGGAAAGCCACTTGCATGAAATTGTAGAAGTTGTAAATAATCTCTACTATTTGAATCCATGGAAATATTAAATTTTTGTGTAACTTAAATCCATTCCCACGTGCCCAAACAAAATATGGAATAAAGCAGGGCCTCACTGTGCTCTAATGGCCAGTTATATCAAATGTCATAGAGTTTCATTTGGAAAGTTACTTGCATAAAATTGTAGAAGTTGTAAATAATCTCTACTATTTGAATCCATGGAAATATTAAGTTTTTGTGTAATATAAATCCATTTCAACGTGTCTAAACAAAATATGAAATAAAACAGGGCCTCTCTGTACTTTAATAAATATTTCCATCATAGGTTATAGAATTTCATTTGGAAAGCCACTTGAATGAAATTGTAGAAGTGTTAAATAATCTCTACTATTTGAATCCATGGAAATATTAAATTTTTGTGTAATTTAAATCCATTTCCACGTGCCCAAACAAAATAGGGAATAAAACAGGGCCTCACTGTACATTAATGAATATTTCCATCAAACGCCATAGAATTTCATTTGGAAAGCCACTTGAAGGAAATTGTAGAAGTTGTAAATAGTTTCTTCTATTTGAATCCATGGAAATATTAAATTTTTGTGTAATTTAAATCCCTTTCTACGTGCCCAAACAAAATACTGAATAAAACAGGGCCTCACTGTACTTTAATGAATATTTCCATCAAATGCCATAGAGTTTCATTTGGGAAGCCACTTGCATGAAATTATAGAAGTTGTAAATAATCTCTGCTATTTGAATCCATGGAAATATTAAATTTTCGTGTAACTTAAATCCATTTCTACGTGCCCAAACAAAATATGGAATAAAACAGGGCCTCACTGTACTTTAATGAATATTTCCATCAAACGCCACAGATTTTCAGTTGGAAAGCCATTTGAATGAAATTGTAGAAGTTGTAAATAATCTCTACTATTTGAATCCATGGAAATATTAAATTTTCGTGTAACTTAAATCCATTTCTACGTGCCCAAACAAAATATGGAATAAAACAGGGCCTCATTGCTTAATGAATATTTCCATCAAACGCCATAGAAATTCATTTGGAAAGCCACTTGAAGGAAATTGTAGAAGTTGTAAATAGTTTCTTCTATTTGAATCCATGGAAATATTAAATTTTTGTGTAATTTAAATCCATTTCTACGTGCCCAAACAAAATATTGAATAAAACAGGGCCTCACTCTGCTCTAATGGCCAGTTATATCAAATGTCATAGAGTTTCATTTGGAAAGTTACTTGCATGAACTTGTAGAAGTTGTAAACAATCTCTACTATTTCAATCCATGGAAATATTAAATTTTTGTGTAATTTAAATCCATTTCAACGTGCCCAAACAAAATATGGAATAAAACGTGGCCTCACCGTACTTTAATGAATATTTCCATCAAACGTAATAGAATTTCATTTGGAAAGCCACTTGGATGAAATTGTAGAAGTTGTAAACAATCTCTACTATTTGAATCCATGGAAATATTAAATTTTTCTGTAATTTAAGTCCATTTCTACGTGCCCAAATAAAATATGGAATAAAACAGGGCCTCACTGTACATTAATGAGAATTTCCATCAAATGCCATAGAATTTCATTTGGAAAGCCACTTGAATGAAATTGTAGAAGTTGTAAATAATCTCTACCATTTGAATCCATGGAAATATTAAATTTTTGTGTAATTTAAATCCATTCCCACGTGCCCAAACAAAATACGGAATAAAACAGGGCCTCACTGTACTTTAATGAATATTTCCATCAAACGCCATAGAGTCCATTTGTGAAGCCACTTGCATGAAATTGTAGAAGTTGAAAATAATCTCTACTATTTGAATCCATGGAAATATTAAATTTTTCTGTAATTTAAGTCCATTTCTACGTGCCCAAACAAAATATGGAATAAAACAGGGCCTCACTGTACTTTAATGAATATTTCCATCAAACGCCACAGAACTTCATTTGGAAAGCCACTTGAATGGAATTGTAGAATTTGTAAATAATCTCTACTATTTGAATCCATGGAAATATTAAATTTTTGTGTAATTTAAATCCATTTCCACGTGCCCAAACAAAATATGGAATAAAATAGGGCTTCACTGTACTTTAATGAATATTTATATCAAACGCCATAGAGTTTCGTTTGTGAAGCCACTTCCATGAAATTGTAGAAGTTGTAAATAATCTCTACTACTTGAATCCATGGAAATATTAAATTTTTCTGTAATTTAAATCCATTTCTACGTGCCCAAACAAAATATGGAATAAAATAGGGCCTCACTGTACTTTAATGAATATTTATATCAAACGCCATAGAGTTTCATTTGGAAAGCCACTTGCAGGAAATTGTAGAAGTTGTAAATAATCTCTACTATTTGAATCCATGGAAATATTAAATTTTTGTGTAACTTCAATCCATTTCCACGTGCCCAAACAAAATATGGAATAAAACAGGGCCTCACTGTACTTTGATGAATATTTCCATCAAACGCCATAGAGTTTCATTTGGGAAGCCACTTGTATGAAATTGTAGAAGTTGTAAATAATCTCTACTACTTGAATCCATGGAAATATTAAGTTTTTGTGTAGCTTAAATCCATTCCCACGTGCCCAAACAAAATATGGAATAAAGCAGGGCCTCACTGTGCTCTAATGGCCAGTTATATCAAATGTCATAGAGTTTCATTTGGAAAGCCACTTGAATGAAGTTGTAGAAGTTGTAAATAATCTCTACTTTTTGAATCCATGGAAATATTAAGTTTTCGTGTAACTTAAATCCATTTCCACGTGCCCAAACAAAATATGGAATAAAACAGGGCCTCTCTGTACATTAATGAATATTTCCATCAAATGCCATAGAATTTCATTTGGAAAGCCACTTGAAGGAAATTGTAGAAGTTGTAAATAATCCCTACTATTTGAATCCATGGAAATATTAAATTTTTCGGTAATTTCAATCCACTTCAACGTGCCTAAACAAAATATGGAATAATACAGGGCCTCCCTGTACATTAATGAATATTTCCATCAAATGTCATAGAGTTTCATTTGGGAAGCCACTTGCATGAAATTGTAGAAGTTGTTAATAATCTCTACTATTTGAATCCATGGAAATATTAAATTTTCCGGTAATTTAAATCCATTTCAACGTGCCTAAACAAAATATGGAATAAAACAGGGCCTCCCTGTACATTAATGAATATTTCCATCAAACGCCATAGAATTTAATTTGGAAAGCCACTTGAATGAAATTGTAGAAATGGTAAATACTTTCTACTATTTGAATCCATGGAAATATTAAATTTTTGTGTAACTTAATTCCATTTCAACGTGCCTAAAGAAAATATGGAATAAAATAGGGCCTCCCTGTACATTAATGAATATTTCCATCATATGTTATAGAATTTCATTTGGAAAGCCACTTGAATGAAATTGTAGAAGTTGTAAATAATCTCTACTATTTGAATCCATGGAAATATTAAATTTTTCTATAATTTAATACCATTTCAACGTGCCTAAACAAAATATGGAATAAAATAGGGCCTCACTGTACATTAATGAATATTTCCATCAAATGTTATAGAATTTCATTTGGAAAGCCACTTGAATGAAACTGTAGAAGTTGTAAATAATCTCTACTATTTGAATCCATAGAAATATTAAATTTTTGTGTAATTTAAATCCATTTCTACGTGCCCAAACAAAATATGGAATAAAATAGGGCCTCACTGTACTTTAATGAATATTTCCATCAAACGCCATAGAATTTCATTTGGAAAACCACTTGAATGAAATTGTAGAAATGGTAAATACTTTCTACTGTTTGAATCCATGGAAATATTAAATTTTTCTGTAACTTAAATCCATTCCCACGTGCCCAAACAAAATATGGAATAAAACAGGGCCTCACTGTACTTTAATGAATATTTCCATCAAACGCCATAGAATTTCATTTGGAAAGCCACTTGAAGGAAATTGTAGAAGTTGTAAATAATCTCTACCATTTGAATCCATGGAAATTTTAAATTTTTGTGGATCTTAAATCCATTTCAACGTGCCTAACCAAAATGTGGAATAGAACAGGGCCTCCCTGTACATTAATGAATATTTCCATCATATGTTATAGAAGTTCATTTGGAAAGCCACTTGAATGAAACTGTAGAAGTTGTAAATAATCTCTACTATTTGAATCCATGGAAATGTTAAATTTTTCTGTAATTTAAATCCATTTCTACGTGCCCAAACAAAATATGGAATAAAACAGGGCCTCACTGTACTTTAATGAATATTTCCATCAAACGCCATAGAATTTCATTTGGAAAGCCACTTGAATGAAATTGTAGAAATGGTAAATACTTTCTACTATTTGAATCCATGGAAATATTAAATTTTTCTGTAACTTAATTCCATTTCAACGTGCCTAAAGAAAATATGGAATAAAATAGGGCCTCCCTGTACATTAATGAATATTTCCATCATATGTTATAGAATTTCATTTGGAAAGCCACTTGAATGAAATTGTAGAAGTTGTAAATAATCTCTGCCATTTGAATCCATGGAAATATTAAATTTTTGTGTAATTTAAATCCATTCCCACGTGCCCAAACAAAATACGGAATAAAACAGGGCCTCACTGTACTTTAATGAATATTTCCATCAAACGCCATAGAGTTTCATTTGTGAAGCCACTTGCATGAAATTGTAGAAGTTGAAAATAATCTCTACTATTTGAATCCATGGAAATATTAAATTTTTCTGTAATTTAAGTCCATTTCTACGTGCCCAAACAAAATAGGGAATAAAACAGGGCCTCACTGTACTTTAATGAATATTTCCATCAAACGCCACAGAACTTCATTTGGAAAGCCACTTGAATGAAATTGTAGAAATGGTAAATACTTTCTACTATTTGAATCCATGGAAATATTAAATTTTTGTGTAATTTAAATCCATTTCCACGTGCCCAAACAAAATATGGAATAAAATAGGGCCTCACTGTACTTTAATGAATATTTATATCAAACGCCATAGAGTTTCATTTGTGAAGCCACTTCCATGAAATTGTAGAAGTTGTAAATAATCTCTACTACTTGAATCCATGGAAATATTAAATTTTTCTGTAATTTAAATCCATTTCTACGTGCCCAAACAAAATATGGAATAAAATAGGGCCTCACTGTACTTTAATGAATATTTATATCAAACGCCATAGAGTTTCATTTGGAAAGCCACTTGCAGGAAATTGTAGAAGTTGTAAATAATCTCTACTATTTGAATCCATGGAAATATTAAATTTTTGTGTAATTTAAATCCATTTCCACGTGCCCAAACAAAATATGGAATAAAATAGGGCCTCACTGTACTTTAATGAATATTTATATCAAACGCCATAGAGTTTCATTTGGGAAGCCACTTGCAGGAAATTGTAGAAGTTGTAAATAATCTCTACTATTTGAATCCATAAAAATATTAAATTTTTGTGTAACTTCAATCCATTTCCACGTGCCCAAACAAAATATGGAATAAAACAGGGCCTCACTGTACTTTGATGAATATTTCCATCAAACGCCATAGAGTTTCATTTGGAAAGCCACTTGAATGAAGTTGTAGAAGTTGTAAATAATCTCTACTTTTTGAATCCATGGAAATATTAAGTTTTCGTGTAACTTAAATCCATTTCCACGTGCCCAAACAAAATATGGAATAAAACAGGGCCTCTCTGTACATTAATGAATATTTCCATCAAATGCCATAGAATTTCATTTGGAAAGCCACTTGAAGGAAATTGTAGAAGTTGTAAATAATCCCTACTATTTGAATCCATGGAAATATTAAATTTTTCGGTAATTTCAATCCACTTCAACGTGCCTAAACAAAATATGGAATAATACAGGGCCTCCCTGTACATTAATGAATATTTCCATCAAATGTCATAGAGTTTCATTTGGGAAGCCACTTGCATGAAATTGTAGAAGTTGTTAATAATCTCTACTATTTGAATCCATGGAAATATTAAATTTTCCGGTAATTTAAATCCATTTCAACGTGCCTAAACAAAATATGGAATAAAACAGGGCCTCCCTGTACATTAATGAATATTTCCATCAAACGCCATAGAATTTAATTTGGAAAGCCACTTGAATGAAATTGTAGAAATGGTAAATACTTTCTACTATTTGAATCCATGGAAATATTAAATTTTTGTGTAACTTAATTCCATTTCAACGTGCCTAAAGAAAATATGGAATAAAATAGGGCCTCCCTGTACATTAATGAATATTTCCATCATATGTTATAGAATTTCATTTGGAAAGCCACTTGAATGAAATTGTAGAAGTTGTAAATAATCTCTACTATTTGAATCCATGGAAATATTAAATTTTTCTATAATTTAATACCATTTCAACGTGCCTAAACAAAATATGGAATAAAATAGGGCCTCACTGTACATTAATGAATATTTCCATCATATGTTATAGAATTTCATTTGGAAAGCCACTTGAATGAAACTGTAGAAGTTGTAAATAATCTCTACTATTTGAATCCATAGAAATATTAAATTTTTGTGTAATTTAAATCCATTTCTACGTGCCCAAACAAAATATGGAATAAAACAGGGCCTCACTGTACTTTAATGAATATTTCCATCAAACGCCATAGAATTTCATTTGGAAAGCCACTTGAATGAAATTGTAGAAATGGTAAATACTTTCTACTGTTTGAATCCATGGAAATATTAAATTTTTCTGTAACTTAAATCCATTCCCACGTGCCCAAACAAAATATGGAATAAAACAGGGCCTCACTGTACTTTAATGAATATTTCCATCAAACGCCATAGAATTTCATTTGGAAAGCCACTTGAAGGAAATTGTAGAAGTTGTAAATAATCTCTACCATTTGAATCCATGGAAATTTTAAATTTTTGTGGATCTTAAATCCATTTCAACGTGCCTAACCAAAATGTGGAATAGAACAGGGCCTCCCTGTACATTAATGAATATTTCCATCATATGTTATAGAAGTTCATTTGGAAAGCCACTTGAATGAAACTGTAGAAGTTGTAAATAATCTCTACTATTTGAATCCATGGAAATGTTAAATTTTTCTGTAATTTAAATCCATTTCTACGTGCCCAAACAAAATATGGAAGAAAACAGGGCCTCACTGTACTTTAATGAATATTTCCATCAAACGCCATAGAATTTCATTTGGAAAGCCACTTGAATGAAATTGTAGAAATGGTAAATACTTTCTACTATTTGAATCCATGGAAATATTAAATTTTTCTGTAACTTAATTCCATTTCAACGTGCCTAAAGAAAATATGGAATAAAATAGGGCCTCCCTGTACATTAATGAATATTTCCATCATATGTTATAGAATTTCATTTGGAAAGCCACTTGAATGAAATTGTAGAAGTTGTAAATAATCTCTACTATTTGAATCCATGGAAATATTAAATTTTTCTATAATTTAATACCATTTCAACGTGCCTAAACAAAATATGGAATAAAATAGGGCCTCACTGTACATTAATGAATATTTCCATCATATGTTATAGAATTTCATTTGGAAAGCCACTTGAATGAAACTGTAGAAGTTGTAAATAATCTCTACTATTTGAATCCATAGAAATATTAAATTTTTGTGTAATTTAAATCCATTTCTACGTGCCCAAACAAAATATGGAATAAAACAGGGCCTCATTGTACTTTAATGAATATTTCCATCAAACGCCATAGAATTTCATTTGGAAAGCCACTTGAATGAAATTGTAGAAATGGTAAATACTTTCTACTATTTGAATCCATGGAAATATTAAATTTTTCTGTAACTTAAATCCATTCCCACGTGCCCAAACATAATATGGAATAAAACAGGGCCTCACTGTACTTTAATGAATATTTCCATCAAACGCCATAGAATTTCATTTGGAAAGCCACTTGAAGGAAATTGTAGAAGTTGTAAATAATCTCTACCATTTGAATCCATGGAAATTTTAAATTTTTGTGGATCTTAAATCCATTTCAACGTGCCTAACCAAAATGTGGAATAGAACAGGGCCTCCCTGTACATTAATGAATATTTCCATCATATGTTATAGAAGTTCATTTGGAAAGCCACTTGAATGAAACTGTAGAAGTTGTAAATAATCTCTACTATTTGAATCCATGGAAATGTTAAATTTTTCTGTAATTTAAATCCATTTCTACGTGCCCAAACAAAATATGGAATAAAACAGGGCCTCACTGTACTTTAATGAATATTTCCATCAAACGCCATAGAATTTCATTTGGAAAGCCACTTGAATGAAATTGTAGAAATGGTAAATACTTTCTACTATTTGAATCCATGGAAATATTAAATTTTTCTGTAACTTAAATCCATTCCCACGTGCCCAAACAAAATATGGAATAAAACAGGGCCTCACTGTACTTTAATGAATATTTCCATCAAACGCCACAGAATTTCATTTGGAAAGGCACTTGAATGTAATTGTAGAAGTTGTAAATAATCTCTACTATTTGAATCCATGGAAATATTAAATTTTTCTGTAATTTAAGTCCATTTTCACGTGCCCAAACAAAATAGGGAATAAAACAGGGCCTCACTGTACATTAACGAATATTTTCATCAAAATGTCATAGAGTTTCATTTGGAAAGCCACTTGCAGGAAATTGTAGAAGTTGTAAATAATCTCTACTATTTGAATCCATGGAAATATTAAATTTTTGTGTAATTTAAATCCATTTCTACGTGCCCAAACAAATATGGAATAAAACAGGGCCTCACTGTACTTTAATGAATATTTCCATCAAACGCCATAGAGTTTCATTTGGAAAGCCACTTGAATGAAATTGTAGAAGTTGTAAACAATCTCCTCTATTTGAATCCATGGAAATACTAAGTTTTTCTGTAATTTAAGTCCAATTCTACGTGCCCAAATAAAATATGGAATAAAACAAGGCCTCACTGTACTTTAATGAATATTTCCATCAAATGCCATAGAATTTCATTTGGAAAGCCACTTGCATGAAATTGTAGAAGTAATAAATATTTTCTACTATTTGAATCCATGGAAATATTAAATATTTGTGTAGTTTAAATCCATTTCCACGTGCCTAAACAAAATATGGAATAAAACCGGGCCTCACTGTACATTAATGAATATTCCATCAAATGCCATAGAATTTCATTAGGAAAGCCACTTGCATGAAATTGTAGAAGTTGAAAATACTTTCTACTATTTGAATCCATAGAAATATTAAATTTTTCTGTAATTTAAGTCCATTTCAACGTGCCCAAACAAAGTATGGAATAAAACAGGGCCTCACTGTACTTTAAAGAATACTTCCATCAAATGCCATAGAATTTCATTTGGAAAGCCACTTGCATGAAATTGTAGAAGTTGTAAATAATCTCTACTATTTGAATCCATGGAAATATTAAATTTTTGTGTAACTTAAATCCATTTCCACGTGCCCAAACACAATATGGAATAAAACACGGCCTCACGGTGCTCTAATGGGCACTTTTATCAAATGTCGTAGAATTTCATTTGGAAAGCCACATGCATGAAATTGAAGAAGTTTTAAATAATCTCTACTATTTGAATCCATGGAAATGTTAAATTTTTGTGTAACTTCAATCCATTTCCACGTGCCCAAACAAATTATGGAATAAACAAGGGCCTCACTGTACTTTAATGAATATTTCCATCAAACGCCATAGAGTTTCATTTGGGGAGCCCCTTGAATGTAATTGTAGAAGTTGTAAATAATCTCTACTATTTGAATCCATGGAAACATTAAATTTTTGTGTAATTTAAATCCATTTCCACGTGCCCAAACAAAATAGGGAATAAAACCGGGCCTCACTGTATTTTAATGAATATTTCCATCAAACGCCATAGAGTTTCATTTGGGAAGCCACTTGCATGAATTTGTAGAAGTTGTATATAATCTCTACTATTTGAATCCATGGAAATATTAAATTTTTGTGTAACTTAAATCCATTTCCACGTGCCCAAACAAAATATGGAACAAAAGAGGGCCTCACTATACTTTGATGAATATTTCCATCAAACGCCATAGAGTTTCATTTGGGGAGCCACTTGCATGAAATTGTAGAAGTTGTAAATAATCTCTACTATTTGAATCCATGGAAATATTAAATTTTTGTGTAACTTAAATCCATTTCCACGTGCCCAAACAAAATATGGAATAAAACAGGGCCTCATTGTACTTTAATGAATATTTATATCAATCGCCATAGAGTTTCATTTGGGAAGCCACTTGCATGAAATTGTAGAAGTTGTAAATAATCTCTACTATTTGAATCCATGGAAATATTAAAATTTTATGTAACTTGAATCCATTTCCACGTGCCCAAACAAAATATGGAATAAAACAGGGCCTCACTGTACTTTGATGAATATTTCCATCAAACGCCATAGAGTTTCATTTGGGAAGCCACTTGCATGAAATTGTAGAAGTTGTAAATAATCTCTACTATTTGAATCCATGGAAATATTAAATTTTTGTGTAGTTTAAATCCATTTCCACGTGCCCAAACAAAATATGGAATAAAACAGGGCCTCATTGTACTTTAATGAATATTTATATTAATCGCCATAGAATTTCATTTGGAAAGCCACTTGCATGAAATTGTAGAAGTTGTAAATAATCTCTACTATTTGAATCCATGGAAATATTGAATTTTTGTGTAGTTTAAATCCATTTCCACGTGCCCAAACAAAATATGGAATAAAACAGAGCCTCACTGTTCTTTAATGAATATTTCCATCAAACGCCATAGAGTTTCATTTGGGAAGCCACTTGCATGAAATTGTAGAAGTTGTAAATAATCTCTTCTATTTGAATCCATGGAAATATTAAATTTTTGTGTAACTTAAATCCATTTCCACGTGGCCAAACAAAATATGGAATAAAACAGAGCCTCACTGTACTTTAATGAATATTTCCATCAAACGCCATAGAGTTGCATTTGGGAAGCCACTTGCATGAAATTGTAGAAGTTGTAAATAATCTCTACTATTTGAATCCATGGAAATATTAAATTTCTGTGTAATTTAAATCCATTTGCACGTGCCCAAACAAAATATGGAATAAAACAGGCCCTCACTGTACTTTGATGATATTTCCATCAAACGCCATAGAGTTTCATTTGGGAAGCCACTTCAATGAAATTGTAGAAGTTGTAAACAATCTCTACTATTTGAATCCATGGAAATATTAAATTTTTGTGTAACTTCAATCCATTTCCACGTGCCCAAACAAAATATGGAATAAAACAGAGCCTCACTGTACTATAATGAATATTTCCATCAAACGCCATAGAGTTTCATTTGGGAAGCCAATTGAATGAAATTGTAGAAGTTGTAAATAATCTCTACTATTTGAATCCATGGAAATATTAAATTTTTGTGTAATTTAAATCCATTTCCACGTGCCCAAACAAAATAGGGAATAAAACCGGGCCTCACTGTATTTTAATGAATATTTCCATCAAACGCCATAGAGTTTCATTTGGGAAGCCACTTGCATGAAATTGTAGAAGTTGTAAATAATCTCTACTATTTGAATCCATGGAAATATTAAATTTTTGTGTAACTTAAATCCATTTCAACGTGCCCAAACAAAATATGGAACAAAAGAGGGCCTCACTATACTTTGATGAATATTTCCATCAAACGCCATAGAGTTTCATTTGGGGAGCCACTTGCATGAAATTGTAGAAGTTGTAAATAATCTCTACTATTTGAATCCATGGAAATATTAAATTTTTGTGTAACTTAAATCCATTTCCACGTGCCCAAACAAAATATGGAATAAAACAGGGCCTCATTGTACTTTAATGAATATTTATATTAATCGCCATAGAATTTCATTTGGAAAGCCACTTGCATGAAATTGTAGAAGTTGTAAATAATCTCTACTATTTGAATCCATGGAAATATTAAATTTTTGTGTAGTTTAAATCTATTTCCACGTGCCCAAACAAAATATGGAATAAAACAGGCCCTCACTGTACTTTGATGATATTTCCATCAAACGCCATAGAGTTTCATTTGGGAAGCCACGTGCATGAAATTGTAGAAGTTGTAAATAATCTCTACTATTTGAATCCATGGAAATATTAAATTTTTGTGTAACCTAAATCCATTTCCACGTGCCCAAACAAAATATGGAATAAAACAGAGCCTCACTGTACTTTAATGAATATTTCCATCAAATGCCATAGAATTTCATTTGGAAAGCCACTTGCATGAAATTGTAGAAGTTGTAAATAATCTCTACTATTTGAATCCATGGAAATATTAAATTTTTGTGTAATTTAAATCCATTTGCACGTGCCCAAACAAAATATGGAATAAAACAGGCCCTCACTGTACTTTGATGATATTTCCATCAAACGCCATAGAGTTTCATTTGGGAAGCCACTTGCATGAAATTGTAGAAGTTGTAAATAATCTCTACTATTTGAATCCATGGAAATATTAAATTTTTGTGCAACCTAAATCCATTTCCACGTGCCCAAACAAAATATGGAATAAAACAGAGCCTCACTGTACTTTAATGAATATTTCCATCAAATGCCATAGAATTTCATTTGGAAAGCCACTTGCATGAAATTGTAGAAGTTGTAAATAATCTCTACTATTTGAATCCATGGAAATATTAAATTTTTGTGTAGTTTAAATCCATTTCCACGTGCCCAAACAAAATATGGAATAAAACATGGCCTCATTGTACTTTAATGAATATTTCCATCAAACGCCATAGAGTTTCATTTGGGAAGCCACGTGCATGAAATTGTAGAAGTTGTAAATAATCTCTACTATTTGAATCCATGGAAATATTAAATTTTTGTATAACTTAAATCGATTTCCACGTGCCCAACCAAAATATGGAATAAAACAGGGCCTCACTGTACTCTAATGAATATTTCCATTAAATGCCATAAAGTTTCATTTGGAAAGCCACTTGCATGAAATTGTAGAAGTTGTAAATAATCTCTACTATTTGAATCCATGGAAATATTAAATTTTTGTGTAACTTAAATCCATTTCCACGTGCCCAAACAAAATATGGAATAAAACAGGGCGTCACTGTACTTTAATGAATATTTATATCAAACGCCATAGTGTTTCATTTGGGAAGCCACTTGCATGAAATTGCAGAAGTTGTAAATAATCTCTACTATTTGAATCCATGGAAATATTAAATTTTTGTGTAATTTAAATCCATTTCCACGTGCCCAAACGAAATATGGAATAAAACAGGGCCTCACTGTTCTTTGATGAATATTTCCATCAAATGTCATAGAGTTTCATTTGGGAAGCCACTTGCATGAAATTGTAGAAGTTGTAAATAATCTCTACTATTTGAATCCATGGAAATATTAAATTTTTGTGTAGTTTAAATCTATTTCCACGTGCCCAAACAAAATATGGAATAAAACAGGGCCTCATTGTAATTAAATGAATATTTATATCAAACGCTATAGGGTTTCATTTGGGAAGCCACTTGCATGAAATTGTAGAAGTTGTAAATAATCTCTACTATTTGAATCCATGGAAATATTAAATTTTTGTGTAACCTAAATCCATTTCCACGTGCCCAAACAAAATATGGAATAAAACAGGGCCTCACTGTACTTTGATGAATATTTCCATCCAACGCCATAGAATTTCATTTGGGAAGCCACTTGCATGAAATTGTAGAAGTTGTAAATAATCTCTACTATTTGAATCCATGGAAATATTAAATTTTTGTGTAACTTAAATCCATTTCCACGTGCCCAAACAAAATATGGAATAAAACAGGGCCTCATTGTACTTAAATGAATATTTATATCAAACGCCATAGAGTTTCATTTGGGAAGCCACTTGCATGAAATTGTAGAAGTTGTAAATAATCTCTACCATTTGAATCCATGGAAATATTAAATTTTTGTGTAACCTAAATCCATTTCCACGTGCCCAAACAAAATATGGAATAAAACAGAGCCTCACTGTACTTTAATGAATATTTCCATCAAATGCCATAGAATTTCATTTGGAAAGCCACTTGCATGAAATTGTAGAAGTTGTAAATAATCTCTACTATTTGAATCCATGGAAATATTAAATTTTTGTGTAGTTTAAATCCATTTCCACGTGCCCAAACAAAATATGGAATAAAACAGGGCCTCACTGTACTTTAATGAATATTTCCATCAAACGCCATAGAGTTTCATTTGGGAAGCCACGTGCATGAAATTGTAGAAGTTGTAAATAATCTCTACTATTTGAATCCATGGAAATATTAAATTTTTGTGTTATTTAAATCCATTTCCACGTGCCCAAACAAAATATGGAATAAAACAGGGCCTCACTGTACTTTGATGAATATTTCCATCAAACGCCATAGAATTTCATTTGGGAAGCCACTTGCATGAAATTGTAGAAGTTGTAAATAATCTCTACTATTTGAATCCATGGAAATATTAAATTTTTGTGTAACTTAAATCCATTTCCACGTGCCCAAACAAAATATGGAATAAAACAGGGCCTCATTGTACTTTAATGAATATTTATATCAAACGCCATAGAGTTTCATTTGGGAAGCCACTTGCATGAAATTGTAGAAGTTGTAAATAATCTCTACTATTTGAATCCATGGAAATATTAAATTTTTGTGTAACTTAAATCCATTTCCACGTGCCCAAACAAAATATGGAATAAAACAGGGCCTCACTGTACCTTGATGAATATTTCCATCAAACGCCATAGAGTTTCATTTGGGAAGCCACTTGCATGAAATTGTAGAAGTTATAAATAATCTCTACTATTTGAATCCATGGAAATATTAAATTTTTGTGTAACTTCAATCCATTTCCACGTGCCCAAACAAAATATGGAATAAAACAGGGCCTCACTGTACTTTGATGAATATTTCCATCCAACGCCATAGAATTTCATTTGGGAAGCCACTTGCATGAAATTGTAGAAGTTGTAAATAATCTCTACTATTTGAATCCATGGAAATATTAAATTTTTGTGTAACTTAAATCCATTCCCACGTGCCCAAACAAAATATGGAATAAAGTATGGTTTCACTGTACTTTAATGAATATATCCATCAAATGCATAGAATTTCATTTGAGAAGCCATTTGATTGAAATTGTAGAAGTTGTGAATAATCACTACTATTTGAATCCAAGGAAAGATTAAATTCATGTGTAATTCAAATCCATTTCCACGTGCCCAAACAAAATATGGAATAAAACAGGGCCTCACTGTACTTTAATGAATATTTCCATCAAATGCTATAGAATTTCAATTGCAAAGCCACTTGAATGAAATTGTAGAAGTTGTAAATAATCTCTACTATTAGAATCCATGGAAATATTAAATTTTTGTGTAATTTAAATCCATTCCCACGTGTCCAAACAAAATATGGAATCAAACAGGGCCTCACTGTACTTTGATGAATATTTCCACCAAACGCCATAGAGTTTCATTTGGGAAGCCACTTGCATGAAATTGTAGAAGTTGTAAATAATCTCTACTATTTGAATCCATGGAAATATTAAATTTTTGTGTAACTTAAATCCATTTCCACGTGCCCAAACAAAATATGGAATAAAACAGGGCCTCACTGTACTTTAATGAATCTTTCCATCAAATGCCATAGAATTTCATTTGGGAAGCCATTTGATTGAAATTGTAGAAGTTGTAAATAATCTCTACTATTTGAATCCATGGAAATATTAATCTTTTGTGTAATTTAAATCGATTCCCTCGTGCCCAAACAAAATATAGAATAAAACAGGGTTTCACTCTACCTTAATGAAGGATTCCATCAAATGCTATAGAATTTCTTTTGGAAAGCCACTTGCATGGAATTGTAGAAGTTGTAAATAATCTCTACTATTTGAAACCATGGAAATATTAAATTTTTGTGTAACTTAAATCCATTTCCACGTGCCCAAACAAAATATGGAATAAAACAGGGCCTCACTGTACTTTAATGAATATTTATATCAAACGCCATAGAGTTTCATTTGGGAAGCCACGTGCATGAAATTGTAGAAGTTGTAAATAATCTCTACTATTTGAATCCATGGAAATATAAAATTTTTGTGTAGTTTAAATCCATTTCCCTGTGCCCAAACAAAATATGGAATAAAACAGGGCCTCACTGTACATTAATGAATATTTCCATCAAACGCCACAGAACTTCATTTGGAAAGCCACTTGCATGAAATTGTAGAAGTTGTAAATAATCTCTACTATTTGAATCCATGGAAATATTGAATTTTTGTGTAACCTAAATCCATTTCCACGTGCCCAAACAGAATATGGAATAAAACAGAGCCTCACTGTACTTTAATGAATATTTCCATCAAATGCCATAGAATTTCATTTGGAAAGCCACTTGCATGAAATTGTAGAAGTTGTAAATAATCTCTACTATTTGAATCCATGGAAATATTAAATTTTTGTGTAGTTTAAATCCATTTCCACGTGCCCAAACAAAATATGGAATAAAACAGGGCCTCACTGTACTTTAATGAATATTTCCATCAAACGCCATAGAGTTTCATTTGGGAAGCCACTTGCATGAAATTGTAGAAGTTGTAAATAATCTCTACTATTTGAATCCATGGAAATATTAAATTTTTGTGTAACCTAAATCCATTTCCACGTGCCCAAACAAAATATGGAATAAAACAGGGCCTCACTGTACTTTGATGAATATTTCCATCCAACGCCATAGAATTTCATTTGGGAAGCCACTTGCATGAAATTGTAGAAGTTGTAAATAATCTCTACTATTTGAATCCATGGAAATATTAAATTTTTGTGTAACTTAAATCCATTTCCACGTGCCCAAACAAAATATGGAATAAAACAGGGCCTCATTGTACTTAAATGAATATTTATATCAAACGCCATAGAGTTTCATTTGGGAAGCCACTTGCATGAAATTGTAGAAGTTGTAAATAATCTCTACCATTTGAATCCATGGAAATATTAAATTTTTGTGTAACCTAAATCCATTTCCACGTGCCCAAACAAAATATGGAATAAAACAGAGCCTCACTGTACTTTAATGAATATTTCCATCAAATGCCATAGAATTTCATTTGGAAAGCCACTTGCATGAAATTGTAGAAGTTGTAAATAATCTCTACTATTTGAATCCATGGAAATATTAAATTTTTGTGTAGTTTAAATCCATTTCCACGTGCCCAAACAAAATATGGAATAAAACAGGGCCTCACTGTACTTTAATGAATATTTCCATCAAACGCCATAGAGTTTCATTTGGGAAGCCACGTGCATGAAATTGTAGAAGTTGTAAATAATCTCTACTATTTGAATCCATGGAAATATTAAATTTTTGTGTTATTTAAATCCATTTCCACGTGCCCAAACAAAATATGGAATAAAACAGGGCCTCACTGTACTTTGATGAATATTTCCATCAAACGCCATAGAATTTCATTTGGGAAGCCACTTGCATGAAATTGTAGAAGTTGTAAATAATCTCTACTATTTGAATCCATGGAAATAT
This sequence comes from Antitrichia curtipendula, assembly GCA_951230915.1. Classification (NCBI taxonomy): domain Eukaryota; kingdom Viridiplantae; phylum Streptophyta; class Bryopsida; order Hypnales; family Leucodontaceae; genus Antitrichia; species Antitrichia curtipendula. The sequence goes on from OX579637.1 coordinate 2,961,070, forward strand.
TAAATTTTTGTGTAACTTAAATCCATTTCCACGTGCCCAAACAAAATATGGAATAAAACAGGGCCTCATTGTACTTTAATGAATATTTATATCAAACGCCATAGAGTTTCATTTGGGAAGCCACTTGCATGAAATTGTAGAAGTTGTAAATAATCTCTACTATTAGAATCCATGGAAATATTAAATTTTTGTGTAACTTAAATCCATTTCCACGTGCCCAAACAAAATATGGAATAAAACAGGGCCTCACTGTACCTTGATGAATATTTCCATCAAACGCCATAGAGTTTCATTTGGGAAGCCACTTGCATGAAATTGTAGAAGTTATAAATAATCTCTACTATTTGAATCCATGGAAATATTAAATTTTTGTGTAACTTCAATCCATTTCCACGTGCCCAAACAAAATATGGAATAAAACAGGGCCTCACTGTACTTTGATGAATATTTCCATCCAACGCCATAGAATTTCATTTGGGAAGCCACTTGCATGAAATTGTAGAAGTTGTAAATAATCTCTACTATTTGAATCCATGGAAATATTAAATTTTTGTGTAACTTAAATCCATTCCCACGTGCCCAAACAAAATATGGAATAAAGTATGGTTTCACTGTACTTTAATGAATATATCCATCAAATGCATAGAATTTCATTTGAGAAGCCATTTGATTGAAATTGTAGAAGTTGTGAATAATCACTACTATTTGAATCCAAGGAAAGATTAAATTCATGTGTAATTCAAATCCATTTCCACGTGCCCAAACAAAATATGGAATAAAACAGGGCCTCACTGTACTTTAATGAATATTTCCATCAAATGCTATAGAATTTCAATTGCAAAGCCACTTGAATGAAATTGTAGAAATGGTAAATAATCTCTACTATTAGAATCCATGGAAATATTAAATTTTTGTGTAATTTAAATCCATTCCCACGTGTCCAAACAAAATATGGAATCAAACAGGGCCTCACTGTACTTTGATGAATATTTCCACCAAACGCCATAGAGTTTCATTTGGGAAGCCACTTGCATGAAATTGTAGAAGTTGTAAATAATCTCTACTATTTGAATCCATGGAAATATTAAATTTTTGTGTAACTTAAATCCATTTCCACGTGCCCAAACAAAATATGGAATAAAACAGGGCCTCACTTTACTTTAATGAATCTTTCCATCAAATGCCATAGAATTTCATTTGGGAAGCCATTTGATTGAAATTGTAGAAGTTGTAAATAATCTCTACTATTTGAATCCATGGAAATATTAATCTTTTGTGTAATTTAAATCGATTCCCTCGTGCCCAAACAAAATATAGAATAAAACAGGGTTTCACTCTACCTTAATGAAGGATTCCATCAAATGCTATAGAATTTCTTTTGGAAAGCCACTTGCATGGAATTGTAGAAGTTGTAAATAATCTCTACTATTTGAAACCATGGAAATATTAAATTTTTGTGTAACTTAAATCCATTTCCACGTGCCCAAACAAAATATGGAATAAAACAGGGCCTCACTGTACTTTAATGAATATTTATATCAAACGCCATAGAGTTTCATTTGGGAAGCCACGTGCATGAAATTGTAGAAGTTGTAAATAATCTCTACTATTTGAATCCATGGAAATATTAAATTTTTGTGTAGTTTAAATCCATTTCCCTGTGCCCAAACAAAATATGGAATAAAACAGGGCCTCACTGTACATTAATGAATATTTCCATCAAACGCCACAGAACTTCATTTGGAAAGCCACTTGCATGAAATTGTAGAAGTTGTAAATAATCTCTACTATTTGAATCCATGGAAATATTAAATTTTTGTGTAACCTAAATCCATTTCCACGTGCCCAAACAGAATATGGAATAAAACAGAGCCTCACTGTACTTTAATGAATATTTCCATCAAATGCCATAGAATTTCATTTGGAAAGCCACTTGCATGAAATTGTAGAAGTTGTAAATAATCTCTACTATTTGAATCCATGGAAATATTAAATTTTTGTGTAGTTTAAATCCATTTCCACGTGCCCAAACAAAATATGGAATAAAACAGGGCCTCACTGTACTTTAATGAATATTTCCATCAAACGCCATAGAGTTTCATTTGGGAAGCCACGTGCATGAAATTGTAGAAGTTGTAAATAATCTCTACTATTTGAATCCATGGAAATATTAAATTTTTGTGTTATTTAAATCCATTTCCACGTGCCCAAACAAAATATGGAATAAAACAGGGCCTCACTGTACTTTGATGAATATTTCCATCAAACGCCATAGAATTTCATTTGGGAAGCCACTTGCATGAAATTGTAGAAGTTGTAAATAATCTCTACTATTTGAATCCATGGAAATATTAAATTTTTGTGTAACTTAAATCCATTTCCACGTGCCCAAACAAAATATGGAATAAAACAGGGCCTCACTGTACTTTAATGAATATTTATATCAAACGCCATAGAGTTTCATTTGGGAAGCCACTTGCATGAAATTGTAGAAGTTGTAAATAATCTCTACTATTTGAATCCATGGAAATATTAAATTTTTGTGTAACTTAAATCCATTTCCACGTGCCCAAACAAAATATGGAATAAAACAGGGCCTCACTGTACCTTGATGAATATTTCCATCAAACGCCATAGAGTTTCATTTGGGAAGCCACTTGCATGAAATTGTAGAAGTTATAAATAATCTCTACTATTTGAATCCATGGAAATATTAAATTTTTGTGTAACTTCAATCCATTTCCACGTGCCCAAACAAAATATGGAATAAAACAGGGCCTCACTGTACTTTGATGAATATTTCCATCCAACGCCATAGAATTTCATTTGGGAAGCCACTTGCATGAAATTGTAGAAGTTGTAAATAATCTCTACTATTTGAATCCATGGAAATATTAAATTTTTGTGTAACTTAAATCCATTCCCACGTGCCCAAACAAAATATGGAATAAAGTATGGTTTCACTGTACTTTAATGAATATATCCATCAAATGCATAGAATTTCATTTGTGAAGCCATTTGATTGAAATTGTAGAAGTTGTGAATAATCACTACTATTTGAATCCAAGGAAATATTAAATTCATGTGTAATTCAAATCCATTTCCACGTGCCCAAACAAAATATGGAATAAAACAGGGCCTCACTGTACTTTAATGAATATTTCCATCAAATGCTATAGAATTTCAATTGCAAAGCCACTTGAATGAAATTGTAGAAGTTGTAAATAATCTCTACTATTAGAATCCATGGAAATATTAAATTTTTGTGTAATTTAAATCCATTTCCACGTGCCCAAACAATATATGGAATAAAACAGAGCCTCACTGTACTTTAATGAATATTTCCATCAAATGCCATAGAATTTCATTTGGAAAGCCGCTTGCATGAAATTGTAGAAGTTGTAAATAATCTCTACTATTTGAATCCATGGAAATATTAAATTTTTGTGTAGTTTAAATCCATTTCCACGTGCCCAAACAAAATATGGAATAAAACAGGGCCTCACTGTACTTTAATGAATATTTCCATCAAACGCCATAGAGTTTCATTTGGGAAGCCACGTGCATGAAATTGTAGAAGTTGTAAATAATCTCTACTATTTGAATCCATGGAAATATTAAATTTTTGTGTTATTTAAATCCATTTCCACGTGCCCAAACAAAATATGGAATAAAACAGGGCCTCACTGTACTTTGATGAATATTTCCATCAAACGCCATAGTGTTTCATTTGGGAAGCCACTTGCATGAAATTGTAGAAGTTGTAAATAATCTCTACTATTTGAATCCATGGAAATATTAAATTTTTGTGTAACTTAAATCCATTTCCACGTGCCCAAACAAAATATGGAATAAAACAGGGCCTCACTGTACTTTAATGAATATTTATATCAAACGCCATAGAGTTTCATTTGGGAAGCCACTTGCATGAAATTGTAGAAGTTGTAAATAATCTCTACTATTTGAATCCATGGAAATATTAAATTTTTGAGTAACTTAAATCCATTTCCACGTGCCCAAACAAAATATGGAATAAAACAGGGCCTCACTGTACCTTGATGAATATTTCCATCAAACGCCATAGAGTTTCATTTGGGAAGCCACTTGCATGAAATTGTAGAAGTTATAAATAATCTCTACTATTTGAATCCATGGAAATATTAAATTTTTGTGTAACTTCAATCCATTTCCACGTGCCCAAACAAAATATGGAATAAAACAGGGCCTCACTGTACTTTGATGAATATTTCCATCCAACGCCATAGAATTTCATTTGGGAAGCCACTTGCATGAAATTGTAGAAGTTGTAAATAATCTCTACTATTTGAATCCATGGAAATATTAAATTTTTGTGTTATTTAAATCCATTTCCACGTGCCCAAACAAAATATGGAATAAAGTATGGTTTCACTGTACTTTAATGAATATATCCATCAAATGCATAGAATTTCATTTGAGAAGCCATTTGATTGAAATTGTAGAAGTTGTGAATAATCACTACTATTTGAATCCAAGGAAAGATTAAATTCATGTGTAATTCAAATCCATTTCCACGTGCCCAAACAAAATATGGAATAAAACAGGGCCTCACTGTACTTTAATGAATATTTCCATCAAATGCTATAGAATTTCAATTGCAAAGCCACTTGAATGAAATTGTAGAAGTTGTAAATAATCTCTACTATTAGAATCCATGGAAATATTAAATTTTTGTGTAATTTAAATCCATTCCCACGTGTCCAAACAAAATATGGAATCAAACAGGGCCTCACTGTACTTTGATGAATATTTCCACCAAACGCCATAGAGTTTCATTTGGGAAGCCACTTGCATGAAATTGTAGAAGTTGTAAATAATCTCTACTATTTGAATCCATGGAAATATTAAATTTTTGTGTAACTTAAATCCATTTCCACGTGCCCAAACAAAATATGGAATAAAACAGGGCCTCACTGTACTTTAATGAATCTTTCCATCAAATGCCATAGAATTTCATTTGGGAAGCCATTTGATTGAAATTGTAGAAGTTGTAAATAATCTCTACTATTTGAATCCATGGAAATATTAATCTTTTGTGTAATTTAAATCGATTCCCTCGTGCCCAAACAAAATATAGAATAAAACAGGGTTTCACTCTACCTTAATGAAGGATTCCATCAAATGCTATAGAATTTCTTTTGGAAAGCCACTTGCATGGAATTGTAGAAGTTGTAAATAATCTCTACTATTTGAAACCATGGAAATATTAAATTTTTGTGTAACTTAAATCCATTTCCACGTGCCCAAACAAAATATGGAATAAAACAGGGCCTCACTGTACTTTAATGAATATTTATATCAAACGCCATAGAGTTTCATTTGGGAAGCCACGTGCATGAAATTGTAGAAGTTGTAAATAATCTCTACTATTTGAATCCATGGAAATATAAAATTTTTGTGTAGTTTAAATCCATTTCCCTGTGCCCAAACAAAATATGGAATAAAACAGGGCCTCACTGTACATTAATGAATATTTCCATCAAACGCCACAGAACTTCATTTGGAAAGCCACTTGCATGAAATTGTAGAAGTTGTAAATAATCTCTACTATTTGAATCCATGGAAATATTAAATTTTTGTGTAACCTAAATCCATTTCCACGTGCCCAAACAGAATATGGAATAAAACAGAGCCTCACTGTACTTTAATGAATATTTCCATCAAATGCCATAGAATTTCATTTGGAAAGCCACTTGCATGAAATTGTAGAAGTTGTAAATAATCTCTACTATTTGAATCCATGGAAATATTAAATTTTTGTGTAGTTTAAATCCATTTCCACGTGCCCAAACAAAATATGGAATAAAACAGGGCCTCACTGTACTTTAATGAATATTTCCATCAAACGCCATAGAGTTTCATTTGGGAAGCCACGTGCATGAAATTGTAGAAGTTGTAAATAATCTCTACTATTTGAATCCATGGAAATATTAAATTTTTGTGTTATTTAAATCCATTTCCACGTGCCCAAACAAAATATGGAATAAAACAGGGCCTCACTGTACTTTGATGAATATTTCCATCAAACGCCATAGAATTTCATTTGGGAAGCCACTTGCATGAAATTGTAGAAGTTGTAAATAATCTCTACTATTTGAATCCATGGAAATAGTAAATTTTTGTGTAACTTAAATCCATTTCCACGTGCCCAAACAAAATATGGAATAAAACAGGGCCTCACTGTACTTTAATGAATATTTATATCAAACGCCATAGAGTTTCATTTGGGAAGCCACTTGCATGAAATTGTAGAAGTTGTAAATAATCTCTACTATTTGAATCCATGGAAATATTAAATTTTTGTGTAACTTAAATCCATTTCCACGTGCCCAAACAAAATATGGAATAAAACAGGGCCTCACTGTACCTTGATGAATATTTCCATCAAACGCCATAGAGTTTCATTTGGGAAGCCACTTGCATGAAATTGTAGAAGTTATAAATAATCTCTACTATTTGAATCCATGGAAATATTAAATTTTTGTGTAACTTCAATCCATTTCCACGTGCCCAAACAAAATATGGAATAAAACAGGGCCTCACTGTACTTTGATGAATATTTCCATCCAACGCCATAGAATTTCATTTGGGAAGCCACTTGCATGAAATTGTAGAAGTTGTAAATAATCTCTACTATTTGAATCCATGGAAATATTAAATTTTTGTGTAACTTAAATCCATTCCCACGTGCCCAAACAAAATATGGAATAAAGTATGGTTTCACTGTACTTTAATGAATATATCCATCAAATGCATAGAATTTCATTTGAGAAGCCATTTGATTGAAATTGTAGAAGTTGTGAATAATCACTACTATTTGAATCCAAGGAAATATTAAATTCATGTGTAATTCAAATCCATTTCCACGTGCCCAAACAAAATATGGAATAAAACAGGGCCTCACTGTACTTTAATGAATATTTCCATCAAATGCTATAGAATTTCAATTGCAAAGCCACTTGAATGAAATTGTAGAAGTTGTAAATAATCTCTACTATTAGAATCCATGGAAATATTAAATTTTTGTGTAATTTAAATCCATTCCCACGTGTCCAAACAAAATATGGAATCAAATAGGGCCTCACTGTACTTTGATGAATATTTCCACCAAACGCCATAGAGTTTCATTTGGGAAGCCACTTGCATGAAATTGTAGAAGTTGTAAATAATCTCTACTATTTGAATCCATGGAAATATTAAATTTTTGTGTAACTTGAATCCATTTCCACGTGCCCAAACAAAATATGGAATAAAACAGGGCCTCACTGTACTTTAATGAATCTTTCCATCAAATGCCATAGAATTTCATTTGGGAAGCCATTTGATTGAAATTGTAGAAGTTGTAAATAATCTCTACTATTTGAATCCATGGAAATATTAATCTTTTGTGTAATTTAAATCGATTCCCTCGTGCCCAAACAAAATATAGAATAAAACAGGGTTTCACTCTACCTTAATGAAGGATTCCATCAAATGCTATAGAATTTCTTTTGGAAAGCCACTTGCATGGAATTGTAGAAGTTGTAAATAATCTCTACTATTTGAAACCATGGAAATATTAAATTTTTGTGTAACTTAAATCCATTTCCACGTGCCCAAACAAAATATGGAATAAAACAGGGCCTCACTGTACTTTAATGAATATTTATATCAAACGCCATAGAGTTTCATTTGGGAAGCCACGTGCATGAAATTGTAGAAGTTGTAAATAATCTCTACTATTTGAATCCATGGAAATATAAAATTTTTGTGTAGTTTAAATCCATTTCCCTGTGCCCAAACAAAATATGGAATAAAACAGGGCCTCACTGTACTTTGATGAATATTTCCATCAAACGCCATAGAGTTTCATTTGGGAAGCCACTTGCATGAAATTGTAGAAGTTGTAAATAATCTCTACTATTTGAATCCATGGAAATATTAAATTTTTGTGTAACCTAAATCCATTTCCACGTGCCCAAACAAAATATGGAATAAAACAGAGCCTCACTGTACTTTAATGAATATTTCCATCAAATGCCATAGAATTTCATTTGGAAAGCCACTTGCATGAAATTGTAGAAGTTGTAAATAATCTCTACTATTTGAATCCATGGAAATATTAAATTTTTGTGTAGTTTAAATCCATTTCCACGTGCCCAAACAAAATATGGAATAAAACAGGGCCTCACTGTACTTTAATGAATATTTCCATCAAACGCCATAGAGTTTCATTTGGGAAGCCACGTGCATGAAATTGTAGAAGTTGTAAATAATCTCTACTATTTGAATCCATGGAAATATTAAATTTTTGTGTTATTTAAATCCATTTCCACGTGCCCAAACAAAATATGGAATAAAACAGAGCCTCACTGTACTTTAATGAATATTTCCATCAAACGCCATAGAATTTCATTTGGGAAGCCACTTGCATGAAATTGTAGAAGTTGTAAATAATCTCTACTATTTGAATCCATGGAAATATTAAATTTTTGTGTAACTTAAATCCATTTCCACGTGCCCAAACAAAATATGGAATAAAACAGGGCCTCACTGTACTTTAATGAATATTTATATCAAACGCCATAGAGTTTCATTTGGGAAGCCACTTGCATGAAATTGTAGAAGTTGTAAATAATCTCTACTATTTGAATCCATGGAAATATAAAATTTTTGTGTAGTTTAAATCCATTTCCCTGTGCCCAAACAAAATATGGAATAAAACAGGGCCTCACTGTACTTTGATGAATATTTCCATCAAACGCCATAGAGTTTCATTTGGGAAGCCACGTGCATGAAATTGTAGAAGTTATAAATAATCTCTACTATTTGAATCCATGGAAATATTAAATTTTTGTGTAACTTCAATCCATTTCCACGTGCCCAAACAAAATAAGGAATAAAACAGGGCCTCACTGTACTTTGATGAATATTTCCATCCAACGCCATAGAATTTCATTTGGGAAGCCACTTGCATGAAATTGTAGAAGTTGTAAATAATCTCTACTATTTGAATCCATGGAAATATTAAATTTTTGTGTAACTTAAATCCATTCCCACGTGCCCAAACAAAATATGGAATAAAGTATGGTTTCACTGTACTTTAATGAATATATCCATCAAATGCATAGAATTTCATTTGAGAAGCCATTTGATTGAAATTGTAGAAGTTGTGAATAATCACTACTATTTGAATCCAAGGAAATATTAAATTCATGTGTAATTCAAATCCATTTCCACGTGCCCAAACAAAATATGGAATAAAACAGGGCCTCACTGTACTTTAATGAATATTTCCATCAAATGCTATAGAATTTCAATTGCAAAGCCACTTGAATGAAATTGTAGAAGTTGTAAATAATCTCTACTATTTGAATCCATGGAAATATTAAATTTTTGTGTAACTTGAATCCATTTCCACGTGCCCAAACAAAATATGGAATAAAACAGGGCCTCACTGTACTTTGATGAATATTTCCATCAAACGCCATAGAGTTTCATTTGGGAAGCCACTTGCATGAAATTGTAGAAGTTGTAAATAATCTCTACTATTTGAATCCATGGAAATATTAAATTTTTGTGTAACTTGAATCCATTTCCACGTGCCCAAACAAAATATGGAATAAAACAGGGCCTCACTGTACTTTGATGAATATTTCCATCAAATGCTATAGAATTTCAATTGCAAAGCCACTTGAATGAAATTGTAGAAGTTGTAAATAATCTCTACTATTTGAATCCATGGAAATATTAGATTTTTGTGTAGTTTAAATCCATTTCTACGTGCCCAAACAAAATATGGAATAAAACAGGGCCTCACTGTACTCTAATGAATATTTCCATCAAATGCCATAAAGTTTCATTTGGAAAGCCACTTGCATGAAATTGTAGAAGTTGTAAATAATCTCTACTATTTGAATCCATGGAAATATTAAATTTTTGTGTAACTTAAATCCATTTCCACGTGCCCAAACAAAATATGGAATAAAACAGGGCGTCACTGTACTTTAATGAATATTTATATCAAACGCCATAGTGTTTCATTTGGGAAGCCACTTGCATGAAATTGCAGAAGTTGTAAATAATCTCTACTATTTGAATCCATGGAAATATTAAATTTTTGTGTAATTTAAATCCATTTCCACGTGCCCAAACGAAATATGGAATAAAACAGGGCCTCACTGTACTTTGATGAATATTTCCATCAAATGTCATAGAGTTTCATTTGGGAAGCCACTTGCATGAAATTGTAGAAGTTGTAAATAATCTCTACTATTTGAATCCATGGAAATATTAAATTTTTGTGTAGTTTAAATCTATTTCCCTGTGCCCAAACAAAATATGGAATAAAACAGGGCCTCATTGTACTTAAATGAATATTTATATCAAACGCTAAAGGGTTTCATTTGGGAAGCCACTTGCATGAAATTGTAGAAGTTGTAAATAATCTCTACTATTTGAATCCATGGAAATATTAAATTTTTGTGTAACCTAAATCCATATCCACGTGCCCAAACAAAATATGGAATAAAACAGGGCCTCACTGTACTTTGATGAATATTTCCATCCAGCGCCATAGAATTTCATTTGGGAAGCCACTTGCATGAAATTGTAGAAGTTGTAAATAATCTCTACTATTTGAATCCATGGAAATATTAAATTTTTGTGTAACTTAAATCCATTTCCACGTGCCCAAACAAAATATGGAATAAAACAGGGCCTCATTGTACTTAAATGAATATTTATATCAAACGCCATAGAGTTTCATTTGGGAAGCCACTTGCATGAAATTGTAGAAGTTGTAAATAATCTCTACCATTTGAATCCATGGAAATATTAAATTTTTGTGTAACCTAAATCCATTTCCACGTGCCCAAACAAAATATGGAATAAAACAGAGCCTCACTGTACTTTAATGAATATTTCCATCAAATGCCATAGAATTTCATTTGGAAAGCCACTTGCATGAAATTGTAGAAGTTGTAAATAATCTCTACTATTTGAATCCATGGAAATATTAAATTTTTGTGTAACTTAAATCCATTTCCACGTGCCCAAACAAAATATGGAATAAAACAGGGCCTCACTGTACCTTGATGAATATTTCCATCAAACGCCATAGAGTTTCATTTGGGAAGCCACTTGCATGAAATTGTAGAAGTTATAAATAATCTCTACTATTTGAATCCATGGAAATATTAAATTTTTGTGTAACTTCAATCCATTTCCACGTGCCCAAACAAAATATGGAATAAAACAGGGCCTCACTGTACTTTAATGAATATTTCCATCAAACGCCATAGAGTTTCATTTGGGAAGCCACGTGCATGAAATTGTAGAAGTTGTAAATAATCTCTACTATTTGAATCCATGGAAATATTAAATTTTTGTGTTATTTAAATCCATTTCCACGTGCCCGAACAAAATATGGAATAAAACAGGGCCTCACTGTACTTTGATGAATATTTCCATCAAACGCCATAGAATTTCATTTGGGAAGCCACTTGCATGAAATTGTAGAAGTTGTAAATAATCTCTACTATTTGAATCCATGGAAATATTAAATTTTTGTGTAACTTAAATCCATTTCCACGTGCCCAAACAAAATATGGAATAAAACAGGGCCTCACTGTACTTTAATGAATATTTATATCAAACGCCATAGAGTTTCATTTGGGAAGCCACTTGCATGAAATTGTAGAAGTTGTAAATAATCTCTACTATTTGAATCCATGGAAATATTAAATTTTTGTGTAACTTAAATCCATTTCCTCGTGCCCAAACAAAATATGGAATAAAACAGGGCCTCACTGTACCTTGATGAATATTTCCATCAAACGCCATAGAGTTTTATTTGGGAAGCCACTTGCATGAAATTGTAGAAGTTATAAATAATCTCTACTATTTGAATCCATGGAAATATTAAATTTTTGTGTAACTTCAATCCATTTCCACGTGCCCAAACAAAATATGGAATAAAACAGGGCCTCACTGTACTTTGATGAATATTTCCATCCAACGCCATAGAATTTCATTTGGGAAGCCACTTGCATGAAATTGTAGAAGTTGTAAATAATCTCTACTATTTGAATCCATGGAAATATTAAATTTTTGTGTAACTTAAATCCATTCCCACGTGCCCAAACAAAATATGGAATAAAGTATGGTTTCACTGTACTTTAATGAATATATCCATCAAATGCATAGAATTTCATTTGAGAAGCCATTTGATTGAAATTGTAGAAGTTGTGAATAATCACTACTATTTGAATCCAAGGAAATATTAAATTCATGTGTAATTCAAATCCATTTCCTCGTGCCCAAACAAAATATGGAATAAAACAGGGCCTCACTGTACTTTAATGAATATTTCCATCAAATGCTATAGAATTTCAATTGCAAAGCCACTTGAATGAAATTGTAGAAGTTGTAAATAATCTCTACTATTAGAATCCATGGAAATATTAAATTTTTGTGTAATTTAAATCCATTCCCACGTGTCCAAACAAAATATGGAATCAAACAGGGCCTCACTGTACTTTGATGAATATTTCCACCAAACGCCATAGAGTTTCATTTGGGAAGCCACTTGCATGAAATTGTAGAAGTTGTAAATAATCTCTACTATTTGAATCCATGGAAATATTAAACTTTTGTGTAACTTAAATCCATTTCCACGTGCCCAAACAAAATATGGAATAAAACAGGGCCTCACTGTGCTCTAATGGACACTTTTATCAAATGTTATAGAGTTTCATTTGGAAAGCCACTTGAATGAAATTGTAGAAGTTGTAAATAATCTCTTCTATTTGAACCCATGGAAATATTAAATTTTTGTGTAATTTAAATCCATTCCCACGTGCCCAAACAAAATATGGAATAAAACAGGGCCTCACTGTACTTTAATGAATCTTTCCATCAAATGCCATAGAATTTCATTTGGGAAGCCATTTGATTGAAATTGTAGAAGTTGTAAATAATCTCTACTATTTGAATCCATGGAAATATTAATTTTTTGTGTAATTTAAATCGATTCCCTCGTGCCCAAACAAAATATAGAATAAAACAGGGTTTCACTCTACCTTAATGAAGGATTCCATCAAATGCTATAGAATTTCTTTTGGAAAGCCACTTGCATGGAATTGTAGAAGTTGTAAATAATCTCTACTATTTGAAACCATGGAAATATTAAATTTTTGTGTAACTTAAATCCATTTCCACGTGCCCAAACAAAATATGGAATAAAACAGGGCCTCACTGTACTTTAATGAATATTTATATCAAACGCCATAGAGTTTCATTTGGGAAGCCACGTGCATGAAATTGTAGAAGTTGTAAATAATCTCTACTATTTGAATCCATGGAAATATTAAATTTTTGTGTAACTTAAATCCATTTCCACGTGCCCAAACAAAATATGGAATAAAACAGGGCCTCACTGTACTTTAATGAATATTTATATCAAACGCCATAGAGTTTCATTTGGGAAGCCACGTGCATGAAATTGTAGAAGTTGTAAATAATCTCTACTATTTGAATCCATGGAAATATAAAATTTTTGTGTAGTTTAAATCCATTTCCCTGTGCCCAAACAAAATATGGAATAAAACAGGGCCTCACTGTACTTTGATGAATATTTCCATCAAACGCCATAGAGTTTCATTTGGGAAGCCACTTGCATGAAATTGTAGAAGTTGTAAATAATCTCTACTATTTGAATCCATGGAAATATTAAATTTTTGTGTAACTTAAATCCATTTCCACGTGCCCAAACAAAATATGGAATAAAACAGGGCCTCACTGTACCTTGATGAATATTTCCATCAAACGCCATAGAGTTTCATTTGGGAAGCCACTTGCATGAAATTGTAGAAGTTATAAATAATCTCTACTATTTGAATCCATGGAAATATTAAATTTTTGTGTAACTTCAATCCATTTCCACGTGCCCAAACAAAATATAGAATAAAACAGGGTTTCACTCTACCTTAATGAAGGATTCCATCAAATGCTATAAAATTTCTTTTGGAAAGCCACTTGCATGGAATTGTAGAAGTTGTAAATAATCTCTACTATTTGAATCCATGGAAATATTAATTTTTTGTGTAATTTAAATCGATTCCCTCGTGCCCAAACAAAATATAGAATAAAACAGGGTTTCACTCTACCTTAATGAAGGATTCCATCAAATGCTATAGAATTTCTTTTGGAAAGCCACTTGCATGGAATTGTAGAAGTTGTAAATAATCTCTACTATTTGAAACTATGGAAATATTAAATTTTTCTGTAACTTAAATCCATTCCCACGTACCCAAACAAAATATGGAATAAATCATGGTTTCACTGTACTCTAATGAATAATTCCATCAAATGCCATAGAATTTCATTTGGAAAGCCATTTGATTGAAATTGTAGAAGTTGTAAATAATCTCTACTATTTGAATCCATGGAAATATTAAATTTTTGTGTAATTTAAATCCATTTTCACGTGCCCAAACAAAATATGGAATAAAACATGGTTTCACTGTACTCTAATGAATATTTCCATCAAATGCCATAGAATTTCATTTGGAAAGCCACTTGCATGAAATTGTAGAAGTTGTAAATAAATCTACTATTTGAATCCATGGAAATATTAAATTTTTGTGTAACCTAAATCGATTCCCTCATGCCCAAACAAAATATGGAATAAATCATGGCCTCAATGTGCTCTAATGGCCACTTTTACCAAATGCCATAGAGTTTCATTTGGAAAGCCAGTTGCATGAAATTGTAGAAGTTGTAAATAAATCTCTACTATTTGAATCCATGTAAATATTAAATTTTAGTGTAATTTAAATCCATTTCCACGTGCCCAGACAAAATATGGAATAAAACAGGGCCTCACTGTACTTTGATGAATATTTCCATCAAATGCCATAGAATTTCATTTGGAAAGCCACTTGCATGAAATTGTAGAAGTTGTAAATAAATCTACTATTTGAATCCATGGAAATATTAAATTTTTGTGTAACCTAAATCTATTCTTTTGTACCCGAACAAAACATGGAATAAAGCATGGCCTCAATGTGCTCTAATGGCCACTTTTATCAAATGTCATAGAGTTTCATTTGGAAAGCCACTTGAATTATATTGTAGAAGTTGTAAATAATTTCTACTATTTGAATCCATGGAAATATTAAATTTTTGTGTAATTTAAATCCATTTCCACGTGCCCAAACAAAATATAGAATAAAACAGGGCCTCACTGTTCTTTAATGAATATTTCCATCAAATGCTAAAGAATTTCGTTTGGAAAGCCACTTGATTGGAATTGTAGAAGATGTAAATACTTTCTACTAATTGAATCCATGTAAATATTAAATTTGTGTGTAAATTAAATCCATTCCCACGTGCCCAAACAAAATATGGAGTAAAACAGGGCATCACTATGCTCTAATGGCCACTTATATCAATTGTCATGGAGTTTCATTTGGAAAGCCACTTGAATGAAATTGTAGAAGTTGTGAATAATCTCTACTATTTGAATCCATGGAAATATTAAATTTTTGTGTAACTTAAATCCATTCCCACGTACCCAAACCAAATATGGAATAAAACATGGTTTCACTGTACTCTAATGGCCACTTTTATCAAATGCCATAGAGTTTCATTTGGAAAGCCACTTGCATGAAATTGTAGAAGTTGTAAATAAATCTACTATTTGAATCCATGGAAATATTAAATTTTTGTGTAATTTAAATCCATTTCCACGTGCCCAAACAAAATATAGAATAAAACAGGGCCTCACTGTACCTAATGAGTATTTCCATCAAATGCCATAGAATTTCATTTGGGAAGCCATTTGATTGAAATTGTAGAAGTTGTAAATAATCTCTACTATTTGAATCCATGGAAATATTAAATTTTTGTGCAACTTAAATCCATTTCCACGTAGCCAAACAAAATATGGAGTAAAACAGGGCCTCAATGTGCTCTAATGGCCACTTTTATCAAATGTCATAGAGTTTCATTTGGAAAGCCACTTGAATTATATTGTAGAAGTTGTAAATAATTTCTACTATTTGAATCCATGGAAATAATAAATTTTTGTGTATATTAAATCCATTCCCAAGTGCCCAAACAAATTATGGAGTAAAACAGGGCCTCACTGTACTTCAATGTATATATTTCCATCAAATGCCATAGAACTTCATTTGGGAAGCCATTTGATTGAAATTGTAGAAGTTGTAAATAATCTCTACTATTTGAATCCATGGAAATATTAAATTTTTGTGTAACTTAAATCCATTCCCACGTACCCAAACAAAATATGGAGTAAAACAGGGCATCACTGTACTTTAATGAATCTTTCGATCAGATGCCATAGAATTTCATTTGGGAAGCCACTTGCATGAAATTGTAGAAGTTGTAAATAAATCTACTATTTGAATCCATGGAAATATTAAATTTTTGTGTAATTTAAATCCATTCCCACGTGCCCAAACAAAATATAGAATAAAACAGGGTTTCACTCTACTGTAATGAATGATTCCATCAAATGCTATAGAATTTCATTTTGAAAGCCACTTGAATTATATTGTAGAAGTTGAAAATAATCTCTACTATTTGAATCCATGGAAATATTAAATTTTTGTGTAACTTAAATCCATTTCCACGTGCCCAACAAATTATGGAATAGAATAGGGCCTCACTGTACCTAATGAGTATTTCCATCAAATGCCATAGAATTTCATTTGGGAAGCCATTTGATTGAAATTGTAGAAGTTGTAAATACTTTCTACTATTTGATTCCATGGAAATATTAAATTTTTCTGTAATTTAAATCCATTTTCACGTGCCCAAACAAAATATGGAATAAAACATGGTTTCACTGTACTCTAATGAATATTTCCATCAAATGCCATAGAATTTCATTTGGAAAGCCACTTGCATGAAATTGTAGAAGTTGTAAATAATCTCTACTATTTGAATCCATGGAAATATTAAATTTTTGTGTAATTTAAATCCATTTCCACGTGCCCAAACAAAATATAGAATAAAACAGGGTTTCACTCTACTTTAATAAATGTTTCCATCAAATGCTGTAGAATTTCTTTTGGAAAGCCACTTGAATGAAACTGTAGATGTTGTAAATAATATCTACTATTTGAATCCATGGAAATATTAAATTCTTGTGTAATTTAAATCCATTTCCACGTGCCCAAACAAAATATGGAATATAACAGGGCCTCATTGTACTTTAATGAATATTTCCATCAAATGCCATAGAATTTCATTTGGAAAGCCATTTGATTGAAAATGTAGAAGTTGTAAATAATCTCTGCTATTTGAATCCATGGAAATATTAAATTGTTGTGTATATTAAATCCATTCCCAAGTGCCCAAACAAAATATGGAATAAAACAGGGCCTCACTGTACTCTAATGGCCACTTTTATCAAATGTCATACAGTTTCATTTGGAAAGCCACTTGAATGAAATTGTAGAAGTTGTAAATAATCTCTACTATTTGTATCCATGGAAATATTAAATTTTTCTGTAATTTAAATCCATTTCAACATGCCCAAACAAATTATGGAGTAAAACAAGGCCTCACTGTACTTTAATGAATACTTCCATCAAATGTCATAGAGTTTCATTTGGAAAGCCACTTGAATGAAATTGTAGAAGTTGTAAATACTCTCTACTATTTGAATGCATGGAAATATTAAATTTTTGTGTAACTTAAATCCATTCCCACGTGCCCAAACAAATTATGGAACAAAACAGGGCTCCACTATAATTTAATGATTATTTCCATCAAATGTCATAGAATTTCATTTGGGAAGCCACTTGATTGAGATTGTAGAAGTTGTAAATAATCTTTACTACTTGAATCCATGGAAATATTAAATTTTTGTGCAACTTAAATCCATTTCCACGTAGCCAAACAAAATATGGAGTAAAACAGGGCATCACTGTACTTCAATGTATATATTTCCATCAAATGCCATAGAACTTCATTTGGGAAGCCATTTGATTGAAATTGTAGAAGTTGTAAATAATCTCTACTATTTGAATCCATGGAAATATTAACTTTTTGTGTAACTTAAATCCATTCCCACGTACCCAAACAAAATATGGAGTAAAACAGGGCCTCACTGTGCTCTATTGGCCACTTATATCAAATGTCATAGGATTTCATTTGGGAAGCCATTTGATTGAAATTGTAGAAGTTGTAAATAATCTCTACTATTTGAATCCATGGAAATACTAAATTTTTGTGTAACCTAAATCCCTTTTCAAGTGCCCAAACAAAATATGGAATAAAATAGGGCCTTACTGTGCTCTAATGGCCAGTTATATCAAATGTCATAGAGTTTCATTTGGTAAGCCACTTGCATGAAATTGTAGAAGTTGTAAATATTCTCTACTATTTGAATCCATGGAAATAATAAATTTTTGTGTATATTAAATCCATTACCAAGTGCCCAAACAAAATATAGAATAAAACAGGGTTTCACTCTACTGTAATGAATGTTTCCATCAAATGCTATAGAATTTCTTTTGGAAAGCCACTTGGATGAAATTGTAGAAGTTGTAAATAATCTTCAATATTTGAATCCATGGAAGTATTAAATTTTTGTGTAACTTAAATCCATTCCCACGTGCCCAAACAAAATATAGGATAAAACAGGGCCTCACTGTACTTCAATGAATATTTCCATCAAATGCCATAGGATTTCATTTGGGAAGCCATTTGATTGAAATTGTAGAAGTTGTAAATAATCTCTACTATTTGAATCCATGGAAATACTAAATTTTTGTGTAACTTACATCCATTTTCAAGTGCCCAAACAAAATATCGAATAAACCAGGGCCTCACTGTGCTCTAATGGCCAGTTATATCAAATGTCATAGAGTTCCATTTGGAAAGCCACTTGATTGAGATTGTAAAAGTTGTAAATATTCTCTACTATCTGAATCCATGCAAATATTAAATTTTTGTGTAATTTAAATCGATTCCCACGTGCCCAAACAAAATATGGAATAAAACAGGGCCTCACTGTACTTTAATGATTATATCCATCAAATGCCATAGAATTTCATTTGGAAAGCCACTTGATTGAAATTGTAGAAGTTGTAAATAATATCTACTATTTGAATCCATGCAAATATTAAATTTTTGTGTAATTTAAATCCATTCCCACGTGGCCAAACAAAATATGGAATAAAACAGGGCCTCACTGTACTTTAATGAATCTTTCCATCAAATGCCATAGAATTTCAATTGGGAAGCCACTTGATTGAAATTGTAGAAGTTGTAAATAATCTCTACTATTTGAATCCATGGAAATATTAAACTTTTGTGTAATTTAAATCCATTCCCACGTACCCAAACAAAATATGGAGTAAAACAGGGCATCACTATGCTCTAATGGCCACTTATATCAAATGTCATAGAATTTCTTTTGGAAAGCCACTTGCATGAAATTGTAGAAGTTGTAAATAATCTCTACTATTTGAATCCATGGAAATATTAAATTTTTGTGTAACTTAAATCCATTCCCACGTGCCCAAACCAAATATGGAATAAAACAGGGCCTCACTGTGCTCTAATGGCCACTTTTATCAAATGTCATAGAGTTTCATTCGGAAAGCCACTTGAATGAAATTTTAGAAGTTGTAAATAATCTTCAATATTTGAATCCATGGAAGTATTAAATTTTTGTGTAACTTAAATCCATTCCCACGTGCCCAAACAAAATATCGAATAAACCAGGGCCTCACTGTGCTCTAATGGCCAGTTATATCAAATGTCATAGAGTTCCATTTGGAAAGCCACTTGATTGAGATTGTAGAAGTTGTAAATATTCTCTACTATCTGAATCCATGGAAATATTAAATTTTTGTGTAAGTTAAATCCATTTCCACTTGCCCAACCAAAATATGGAATAAAACAGGGCCTCACTGTGCTCTATTGGCCAATTATATCAAACGTCATAGAGTTTCATTTGGAAAGCCACTTGCATGAAATTGTAGAAGTTGAAAATAATCTCTACTATTTGAATCCATGGAAATATTAAATTTTTGTGTAACTTAAATCCATTTCCACGTGCCCAACGAAAATATGGAATAAAACAGGGCCTCACTGTACTTTAATGAATATTTCCATCAAATGCCATAGAATTTCACTTGGGAAGCCACTTGCATGAAATTGTAGAAGTTGTAAATACTTTCTACTATTTGAATCCATGGAAATATTAAATTTTTGTGTAACTTAAATCCATTCCCACGTGCCCAAACAAAATATCGAATAAACCAGGGCCTGACTGTGCTCTAATGGCCAGTTGTATCAAATGTCATAGAGTTCCATTTGGAAAGCCACTTGATTGAGATTGTAGAAGTTGCAAATATTCTCTACTATCTGAATCCATGGAAATATTAAATTTTTGTGTAACTTAAATCCATTTTCACGTGCCCAACCAAAATATGGAATAAAACTGGGCCTCACTGTGCTCTAATAGCCAGTTATATCAAATGTCATAGAGTTTCATTTGGAAAGCCACTTGAATGAAATTTTAGAAGTTGTAAATAATCTTCAATATTTGAATCCATGGAAGTATTAAATTTTTGTGTAACTTAAATCCATTCCCACGTGCCCAAAACAAAATATGGAATAAAACAGGGCCTCACTGTGTTCTAATGGCCAGTTCTATCAAATGTCATAGAATTTCATTTGGAAAGCCACTTGCATGAAATTGTAGAAGTTGTAAATACTTCCTACTACTTGAATCCATAGAAATATTAAATTTTTGTGTAACCTAAATCGATTCCCTCGTGCCCAAACAAAATATGGATTAAAATAGGGTCTCACTGTGCTCTAATGGCCACTTTTATCAAATGTCATAGAATTTCATTTGGAAAGCCACTTGCATGAAATTGTAGAAGTTGTAAATACTTTCTACTACTTGAATCCATGGAAATATTTAATTTTTGTTTAATTTAAATCCATTCCCACGTGCCCAAACAAAATATGGAATAAAAGAGGGCCTCACTGTACTTTAATGAATATTTCCATCAAACGCCATAGAATTTCATTTGGGAAGCCACTTGATTGAAATTGTAGAAGTTGTAAATAATCTCTACTATTTGAATCCATGGAAATATTAAATTTTTGTGTAATTTAAATCCATTCCCACATTCCCTAAACAAAATATGGAATAAAACAGGGCCTCACTGTGTTCTAATGGCCAGTTCTATCAAATGTCATAGAATTTCATTTGGAAAGCCACTTGCATGAAATTGTAGAAGTTGTAAATACTTCCTACTACTTGAATCCATAGAAATATTAAATTTTTGTGTAACCTAAATCGATTCCCTCGTGCCCAAACAAAATATGGATTAAAATAGGGTCTCACTGTGCTCTAATGGCCACTTTTATCAAATGTCATAGAATTTCATTTGGAAAGCCACTTGCATGAAATTGTAGAAGTTGTAAATACTTTCTACTACTTGAATCCATGGAAATATTTAATTTTTGTTTAATTTAAATCCATTCCCACGTGCCCAAACAAAATATGGAAAAAAACAGGGCCTCACTGTACTTTAATTAATATTTCCATCAAATGCCATAGAATTTCATTTGGGAAGCCACTTGCATGAAATTGTAGAAGTTGTAAATAATCTCTTCTATTTGATTTTATGGAAATATTAAATTTTTGTGTAATTTAAATCCATTCCCACATTCCCGAAACAAAATATGGAATAAAACAGGGCCTCACTGTGCTCTAATGGCCAGTTCTATCAAATGTCATAGAGTTTCATTTGGAAAGCCACTTGAATTAAATTGTAGAAGTTGTAAATAATCTCTAATATTTGAATTCATGGAAGTTTTAAACTTTGTGTGTAATTTGAATCCATTCGCACATCCCCATAAAAAGTTAGGAATGAAACGGAGCCTCATTGTAATTTAATGCCCGCCAACGTCAAATGTCATGGAATTTCATTTTGAAAGCCACTTGAAGATAACTCTAGAAGTTGTAATTACTCCCTAGTATTTGAATCAATGAAAATAATAAGTTTGTGTGTAACCTGAATCCACCCCAGGTGTCTAAGAACATTAATAGGCATGAAACGGGGCTGTATTTTAAAGAACCCCTATATATTCAGAGTAAGCTTAGATTTGTAGAAAATAGGATAATCATTGTTAAACGAAAGTATTTTTTAACTAACGAAGTCAATAATTATCTCATACTTTTCAAGAAATGCTTGTAGTGTGAATTATTTATTATGAAACTATTTTGTCTTAGCGGATGCAATATTGAATTGAGATTTAGCTTTTAGTTAGTGTAGAATCCCTTTTCACACATTATTGACTAAATAGAAAAGAAGTGTAATATTTGAACTTTGAAATTTTTTGCAAAAGGGAGAATTAATGCAGAGTCTTTCAAATTTGAACGAGCACAAACCTTTATGTTTTGTAAATGACATTAATGTTATACAATATGAAAATAACTGAGTTCCAAGGTTACCAACAAATCACATAACTGTTTAATTAACTCATAATGATGTGGCTTCTTTATAATAAAGTTAGACATCGAAATTTTTCCAGTACTACTTCATCAATATGTGAAATCTTTTGTGTACAAAGAGTAGTGATTGAAGTCATTCATCCGAGCACTTTCATGTAGTGCATCTTTATAGAGTTAGTTCTCAAAGCATACAAAGAATGATTTTTGGTTTGAGAATAATTGGCAAAAAAACATTCTATGCAAGAAAGAAGTATAGCTATGCGTCTTGGCCATAAATTTGGTGTGGGAAGCAAATATTTTCTATAGTAGCTTGACATGCAAATTTGAATGCTTCAGAATTCCATTGTTTGAAGGTTTAGGATGAAAGATTCTTTCACTTAAAAAATCGACACTTAAAACTATGGATTTTTCTACTATTAATAGTAGTAGAAGTTTTTTGGTATATCACTTAAAAAGTACTCAAAGTAGATCCGGGTTACGGGTTTAGACCGGATATAAGGAACATTCGGGTATAAACGTGAATTTCATTAAAATGGTGTCATTCCAGAATTTTGGAGGTGTTACATCTATAACAGTCCTACATGTTCAGACAAAGTGGCGGATTTTATATGCCATTTTAACGAAATTGACGTTTATAGATGTCAGACCGCAAATACACAAAGGCCGAGGTACAAACACCATGTGTGTATAATTACACAGTCCTGGATATACTCAACCGGGGTCGGGTATACGCAACAGGACCGGGTATACGCAACAGGGACCGGGTATCTCCAGGTCACGGAGCTTTAGGATTTAGGGTGCGTTTTCGTTTTCCTCCTCGCGCGCTGCTTTTCCATGCTTCTCCACAAGATTTGCGTGCTTCTCCCCGGGATTTTCTTGTCTTCCGCGCGCTGCTTCTTCGCACAGCACTAGGGTTTTGGTTGCGTGCTTCTCCCCCCTGATTTTCCGCTTCCGCAGTCGTGTTCGGTGCAGCGTTCCCTCTTGCGGACGGACGTGGTGCGAGGCGGGAGTTTCTTGAGGTTCCGCTTCCGGAGTCGTGTTTGGTGGCAAGTTTCCTCCTACGGACGGACGTGGTGGGAGGCGGGCGTTTCTTGAGGCGAGCGTTGCTTGTACGAGGAGTGCGGGAGGAGTTACAATCTGAGCAAGGTGAGATCGAATTCGCTTGTGTCGATGTTTGGATCAGCTCTAGGCGTTTAGGATCGGCTTCAATTTTGTAGTCCATTTGTGTTATTCTAGATGTTGCAGTTCTTGTTGGGCTTAGGGTTTAGGTTGGTTCTCAAGATGAGTTTGGAATGCCTACTGCAGAGTTAGTATGAGTGCTTCTTGTTCCTTGCGCTAAATATGAAAGTTTTGTGCGATTTTGGTTTCATGGGCTTCTGGTTTCGTGCGCCTAGTATGAATGCTTTTTGTTTTATCAAATTCTTCGAGTTTCGGGCGCTTCTGGTTTTGTGCGCTTAGTATGTATCCTTTTTGTTTCATTGAATTCTTCTGGTTTCCTGCGCCTTGTTTCAGTTGCTGGGCGTTGGGTTTTGCTTGTGTGAATTCAACTATGTTATTGAGTATAGATGTCAAGTTCTTCTTATGATTATGTAGTTCTGTCCTTGAGTATAGATATCAAGTTCCAGACTTGCTCTTTGGAATTTTCTTTGGAATTTCTGAGTGAGGATTTTTTTGGCAGTCATTAGTACATATTGATTTCATTCATTTCCATTTCAGTACCTCATTGTGGCATTCATTCTCATTTCTTTACTTGTTGATTGCATTAGCGTATGTTGATTGCATTAGCCTATTGATTTTCATTTCAGTATCTCATTTCAGTACCTCATTGTGGCATTCATTATAATTTCGGTTTAAGTTGATTGCATTAGCGTATGTTGTTTCAGTTCTGAATTCATTAGCGTCTATTTTGTCTTGCATGTGCTGAATTCTTGGCAAATGTTGAGAATCTTGCAGGATTTAGGGAGTCGGTGCATCTTCAGCGCTTTCTAAGTCTCAGAAGGTTGTATCTTGTTAAGTTTCAGGTTAGTTTCTAGATCTATTATACACTATCTGGGTTAGCACTTAGGATCTAGGCTTAGGGTTCAGGTTACAGGCTTTAGGGTGTCATTTTAAGGATTTAGTCTCACGGCTTAGGGTTTAGGGTCTAGAAAATATCCAAGTTACTTCAATCATCTGCTGTAACAGTGGCATCAATATAATATGAGGCGGATCTTATCTGGATATCGTAGGGTCTCACCGGGTATCAGCACCGCAAAACTCTCTCCTCGGGTCCATGTCAGCCATGAAGCTAAGTGCAATTCAGCTCGACTCGAGCTGAATTGCACACATGCCAGAACAAAATACGAAGATCACCTAATAATATAAAGTCGCACCCGACTTGACCATGAAATGACGAATGGAAACAAATACACAGGCAATTCAGGTCGAGTCGACCTAAACAAGCAAGTGAAGTAAATATAACACGCAGAAGTCCCAGAAACAGTAAATGAAGATAACCAGAACTAATAAACTCCAAGAGATCGTAGGAAAAAGAAACCTCCATGATAATAGAAACTAAACATAGTAATAACAGAAGCCCGAGTACTACAAGAAAAAAAAATACAATATATATATATGGAAAACTCGAGACCCAGATAGGAATGTCAGTTTAGCTCGAGTCGAGCTAAACTGCAGTGATTAGCCTGTAAGAAACACAGGAGTGCTACAACACCCATGCAACAAGCCACGGGAACAATAAAATCGTGAGAACAACTAAAGCTGTAGCAACAAACATAATGTACCGTACGGAATCCCGATTAGCTCGAGTCGAGCTAATATGACTACCGCTAAGCAGGAACAACAACTACTTAGCAGTGTACAGAAGCTCGATTAGCTCGAGTCGAGCTAATTTGACTATCGCTAACTACATCCTGGACCTGCAGGATGGAGGACCAAGTGCCGAAACTAGAATCATACTACAAGCGGTCAGAGAACAGGCGACCAGAAGATGATGGAGATGGAGACGACATCCTCAACGACGGAGACTACTGGGAATTTCAAAACCTTGAGAAGATTGAGTGCTGGAGCCTGCACATGATTCCCTTCACGGAGCAGATCTGCTTCTGCGTCCAATTCAAGGGCATGGAGGTCTTCATCCCGCTCTCCTACGACGAGAAAATCAAGGAGGTGACGGAAGGAGATAACAACCACGTCGAAGTGCATTGTGTGACCACCCGGACCGGAATCCCTGCCGCAGATAATACCACTTCACGATAACGTTCAAGTCAGAGGAGATTCCATTCAGAGTGACGAACCTCCTGAATTCATTGGAGCCTACACAGTACTGGTCCGAAATTAAGGAGCTGGAGAACAAAGTCAGTGAGAAGTTCTTTCAGAAAGCCAATGGCGATCCCTTGACTGGCCGAAAGCTCTGCCAGAAGATCAGAAGCCTCTTCCAAGACTTCGCAGTCCTGAAGACGAAGCTCACTATGGCAAAGAAAAGTATGGCTGCCAGGACCGCATCACTGAACATCGACAACCAAGGGCCAAGCCAAATATCCATGGACACCCAGCCCTCAACATCCAGAAGGGGAACCAGATCACGAAGACACGCCAACGCCGTCCCGGAAGGTGCACCACCTCCTCTGCCACCAGCTAGAAGAAGCGTGGGAAGGTCAGCATCTGTGACTGTCACAGAGGACATTAGCGTTTAGCTGGAGCTCAGTGAAATTCCACAGTTGCTCAAGGCCAACAAGAAACCAAACTACAAGGAGTCCAATAAAGCGTACAAGAAGTTTTGGATTAATTGTGCGGACGCCTTCCTGCTCAAGATGGAGAAGAAAGAGCTCGATATTACGCAGTTAATCTAAGCTCCTGCAACCAGGAACATAAGAAGCAAGGAAACCCGAATTGTCGAGGACATGATGCATTGGATGATCCACATGCCCGACAGAAGCTCTAGACAAACCCTGTGCGTCATGCCTACAAACTGCAAGGAGAAACCAGAAACGTGGGAGGAGATCAAGGATGGCAAGTTTTGGATTATCAATGGGCAGCACAGTGTAGAAGCGAGTAGGATGATGCAGGACCCGACATTCGCAGTCGACGAGGAAACTATAACCGAATTCAAGACGTGGAGTTGCTACATCGTTTGGACCGAGAACGACGAAATTCTCCGCTCCATCTTGGCTTACTACAACAGAGTGAATCACTTCTAGGCGATTCAACCTTCTTGGGCCACAAATATTCTTGGGGCGAGAGCTGTTTGGATGGACATGGGTTGCCCAAGGAATCTGAAGGACTCCGCACCACTGGGAAGCGTGTCAGTATCCAGACGGACAAAGGAGGCGCACAACAACCGTGTCAAGTACGCGGTGAGTATTGTCCGACACTTCAGTGGTGTTTATCAACTGGTAACTTGGAACGATGTCATGTATGATCAGCTCGGGTCGAGCTAAATAGGTAGTCTTTCCATTTATTGATTTGTAAGTCGAGTGAAACAAGCATTCTTACATCGACAGTGCCTTAAACGCTCACATATCGTTATGGTGTTTGGGATCAGGAATTCAATAAGGCAATGCAGAAGTGTTTCTCCATGATAGAGGTTACGAAGTCTCATATCAAGGCGAAATCCAAGGATGCCAATGAAAATCTGAAAATCGTAAACGAGATAAGAATCATCACCGCACCCGAAGACGTCTTCGCATTGTGGAGTGAAGTCATTTCTAGTGCATCACACGGCGAGCTCACCGATGCGGACTCATCCATGAAGTTCAACGAGAAGAAAGGGTGGAAGACAGAGAATGGCATGATTAACAGGGAGTTCTTCAAATTCCTCGGTAACCTGTCGCTGGACGATCTGCGGAAGCTGGGGAAACATATCTTGGACCGCTTCGAGAAAAAAAGAACACAGTCCCACCCAAAGGTGACAGTCAAATAGAGCTCATCTGTCCTAGAGAGCTGCTACACGACAAAAGAGTGGTGTGAGCGGCGGAAGAGAAAAATGCTCGTGCGCAAGGAGTTGAACAATCTCGAACCGGAGCTCGGCTTGTTCAACTCTGACGGTGAACTCCTGCATGACAACTGGAAGAAGTTCAAGGTGCAGTACAACATCACGTCCGCCACGATGAACGTGCTCCTTGAGCGGCCAGGGGAGGAGTACTTCTCTGAAGCCAAGTAGGTGAAGTCAAAAAACAAATCAATCAAAGACATTTCACCTAGCGCGGCGGAATTCTTTAAAGTGTTTCTCAGGTCGAAGAAGAATTTTGTCCCACCATCCGCAGTGGCGTACTACGCTCCATACGACATAAAAGAAGACAACCACGCTCCGTGGCCAACAAATGTATGGACCGTAGACACGCCAGGAGATCTTCGTTTAGGTGTTATAGATTTCCGGTACTTGCCAGGCGTCCTGGCAAAGAACAAGGGGACAATCGCACTTCCCTACTTCTACACGGTTATACGCTCGGTGCAAGGCAAAGCTATGCCACTGTTGGAGGAGGTTCCAGCTTGGCTCCTCATCTGCTCGGATATGCTCGAGCAGACCCAAGCACTCGCGTACGTGCAAAGCAATGCGGTGCTGAGCACGTACAAATGCGAGTTCGCGGACTACAAGCCTGCGAAATACGAATGACTAGGAGATTACTCTGCGGGGAAAGCAAAAGCCCAAGAGAAGGTTCTCTTGAAGTTCTTGACCAGCCCACAGTATCCAATCCTGAAGAAAATTCCAGGATCGTTTGAGGCTCCAGATACAGCGGTCTTCGCAAAGCCCCGTGGATACAATGAGTTGGAGTTCAGGTTGCGGAATACCGAGCTGAGGATGGAGTTCTACCTCTGGGTAGTGAAGACATTCTGCCCTCCCGGGACTTCTGTGTTTTCAGTATTCACAGGTGGAAAATTCTCCTGCGCGGCATTGGTGAGACCCTTTCCCAGTGTTCAGCTCGACTCGAGCTGACCAATTATTTTCCCGTATTGGTATCTGCTTGATTGCCAACCTCTGTCGTGCTACTTAACCAAAAACGACCTGGATGTGCTGTTTCAGCTCAATCCGAGCTGAACGATTATGCCATGACTGAGTGACTCTCATTGTTCTAGCCTCTATCTAACAACTGCTCTTGAGTCGGAATTGCAGATGAGTTCCGTGAATGTGTACGCTGCTGGAGTGAGCCAGGAAAGTGACTACTAGAACGACATCGCCATGTCGGCGATGAAGTTAGACCGGGCAGACTTTCTAGAGAACGGGTACGCAGTCGACAAAGGCAAGACCATAAGGGCTCCTGCTTCACAGTCTACGCCGTCAACCTCGAAGAGGAAGAGGCTCTCGGCTTAGGATGCGCCTTCGCCGAGTGGTCGGAACGTGAGACCGTCATCCCAAGATGTGCAGGACCTTTCGGACTCCAAGGACGATGGGGAGGACTTCTACGCAGACTAAATGACAGAGGAGAATGTCACCCCGAGTAATCTCATCCCAACAGAGGTCCGGGGATCATCGGCTTCAAGTGGGCAAGCCGTAGAGACTCAACCCTCAGGCACTCCTTCATGTCAGTAGCCGAAGAGAAGAAGACTTTCTCGATGCGACAAGGACATTGAGCGGAGGCTGGACGCGATGGAAGCGCGGTTGACGAAGGGTCGAACGCAGAATGTTGAGTTCCACGCTACGACGAATCTGAGGCTCGACAACCTGCAAACATTCATGACGGCGGAGTCGAGATCACAAAACACGAAGCTCGAGTCCATTATCAACGCTGTGAATGGTATTCGACCAATTGCAACGTTGGAGCCCGTTGTGCAAAGTCAGCAGAAGCTGCTCGAGAATGTTCCCACTGGATCGCTGAACAGTGGGTCATCTTCTCTGGCAAGTCCAGATTCAGTAGTAGTTCCACAACCTCCTGCTCATGCTCCGCCTCCTGTTCCTCCTCCTCCTTCTCCACTATCCCACGAAGATGTGGTCCGTGACGAAGGCCTTGCTGTACCTGCTCGTGAAGTCGAGGGTGTTGTTTCCGTGACTGATGCAGCTACGAATACGAGTGTGGTGGTCGCTGAGCAAGCTGTCGAGTAAACTGTCGAAGATGAAGCTGCAGGTGCCCACCAACTTCCACTCGCTGAAGTTGTGCAAAATCAGCTCGGGTCGAGCTGATTTGTGCGACAACGTGTATATAGGTTTAGGAATTTTGTTAAGGATGCATTCATTTTGACGACGGCAAGAATGTTATATAGTGAACCATTGAGTTCAGAGGCACACTAATTTATGTACATTTTTTCTCATTATATGAGCCAGAAATATACGGAGTTTTTACATTTACAATTTTGAAAATTCTTGGATTGCAGGCCGTCCCAATATTGTTGATGTGATATCCCCCGTTCTCGTTCAGAATGAGATATCTCCAACTCCTCAGTCATTGCATCATGACATTGATGCACCCGTTTCTCAAGCGGAAGAAGAAGTTGATATTACTCCCGCTAATGCTGCAAGCGGTTCTCTGGACGTTGTGAGGAGTCCAAATATCATCGTCCCTGACGTCGCTGTTCCTGAGCTCGTCCCAGTGGAAGAAGTTGATCACGCAAGGGAGGTTGATGCAGCACAAAATCAGGTACGACACATGTTCAGTCAGTTGGATACATTCTGTTGCTTCAACACGTACTCACACTACCTTGTCATTTTTATATTTTTTTCCTTCAATTGTAGGTGTCATGTATCGTTCCGCTTAGGTGAACAAATATATCAGTCAGGGATAATAATTGTATGCACATTCCTCCGTTGTTTAGCAGGGACCTGTTCCCCCTTCTGATCGTGGAGGTACCTCGGAGGAGGTCAATATTCCCTTGAAGTCTAGGGTGTCCGAGAAGTGGCTCCACGTCGTCCTGGACCTCAATGGGATATTGTATGTTTGTGAAGATCTGAAGTCAAAGGGTTGGTCCAGAAGCGTCACTGACTCTCTTCAACCGCATTCCGCTACTGTTCCAGCTATTGTGGGACCCAAGCTAGTCTACGTTCGTCCACGTTGCTCT